>JARQOD010002431.1:0-77972 GCA_033576555.1 Oophaga sylvatica
AGCCTGATTTTGGTCCTTTTGGAATCTAAGGTTTCCGACACAGACCCCCATAAAAATGCTACGCAGCCCTTTAAAATATGCATTCTTTTACCAAAAAAATACTGTCAAAAAAGTTAAAGCACTACCAGAGCACGACAGGGTAAAGGAAACCAATGGCCGATGCCAGCAAAAACACACCCATAACCACCCAAGGGTAACGAAGCACCAGAACGCTCCCAAAAATCCTTTGGTCAGGACCCTAGCCCAATGCAGCCCCAGGGCCCAGGAAAGTAGAAAATTTGGGAAAAAAAAGGTGCATTTCTGAATGCAGCAACTGGGTTGGGGAAGAGGGATGCGCCGATCCCTTCCAAACGTTGTACCCGCGGTCCCCAATTTACAGGGGCCAACCCCACCAGTAAAAAACCTGTAATGAGCGTGATCAAAAATTGGGCGCCCCAGTTTTTCCACCTGTAAAAGGGTTTGATCCAGGATGCAGGTAGTGCACCCATAACAAGAAGGGTATAAAGACCCACCCAAACACACCCCAGGGCCCCCTATCCTTTCCAGAGACGGGGGAAAAAAAGGGAAAAATTTTTTTAAAAAATTTTTTTTCAGCCCAAAATCGGGTTCATGGAGTACTTTTGGGTTGGTTTTTAAATTTATTCTGGGTTTGGCCGGGGGCTTTCCCGATTCCCAAAGGCTACGGCGGGGGGAACGCAAAAAACGCTTGGGGAGGTGGTTCGGGTATGGAGTCCAGGGGTACGAAAGTACAGGGGAAACATTTCACATTTAAATAATAATAAGTCTTGACAGCCTGGGAATTAAACGCTTTCATACCCATATCATCCCAAAGCAGGGGAAAAGTAGAAGACTAAAGGGGACATTGAAGTAAAAATCCAAAAGGGCCAGGGCTAAAAAGGAAATTTTGGCCTGAATGTTTACCATTGCCCAACTCGTAAAAGGGAAACCCCCCAAGTAGAAAAAATGGACTTTCCCGTATAAAGTACATTTTGGGAAAATGCTTAGTTTAGGGTTTTCTTTTCCCAAGCATTGGAAATAGTAACCCTGTATTAATTTATATTAAGGGATTTTTATAAAACTCAAGAAAATATATGATAAAGTTTTCATTCTCTTTCCCGATCCGAACCAGGGTCCTGGGGTCACAGCCTGCAGCCGGAGACAAGGGAAAATCATTAAAAGACACGTGAAAAAACTGGTCCAGAAATGCTCCACGATATCCAGAAAAAAAGGGTCTGGTCAGCTGCACACCCCGGGTTTTGCGGGATCCCCCAAATTATAGGACCCCTAGTTTCCTAGGGGGGGCCCAGACAATACAAACCGAACAGATCCTGGGGGGTTTCCGTTCTCCTCACCCAACGTGCAATCAATTACAAAGTAGAGGGAAAAAAAATATAACTAAACCAGCAAAGATTATCATTCAATTTTAGTCAAGATCTTTCCCCGGGGAAGTTGAAAACTGGGCCCAAAACAAAGGACTGACTCTTCAAAATAACTGGGCCTTGACAGATTCTAGCTAAAAAGATAAGTCTGTGGGTATAAAGGGGAAAATTTGTACTTTATTTTCCCCAGAATTCTGGATCAAAGGGAAAAAAATATAGTGGCCCTTTCAGAGATTAAAAATCTGGCCAGGAAATAAAAGCCAATGCAAAGTAATACCTCTTTCTCTTAAAGGCTTGAAGGGCTTTAAAATTCTCCAACAACCTGCTTAGGGGGAAACGGGGTTTTTTGGTGCAGGATTGAAATTTCTATGTTGTGCATATCTAGATAGAAAGCTGTACCAATGCACCGCCCCCCTCAGGACTTTCCGTCTTGGGAAGTTTTCCCTATTATATGAGACACTGAAAAGGGGTATAGGAGAAATGTTTTCCCACAAAACCTGAAAAAACCCCCCATAACAGAATACAAATGGAAATAAATTTATTTAGGGATAGGGGAGAACTCCATGTGCATGTTTTTTAGGACTTGGTTTTTTGGGGGGGGTCCATAAGGGGCCAGTTCAAAATGACCAAGCGAAAAAACCATTACCCCCGTCCCCACACATGACAGCCGAAGGGCCCCATATATTAAGGGGAAAAAATTAGTTTTAGGGGGGTTGTCAAGGTAAAATATAATTTTTCTACAAACTTTCATATTCATATAGTATATTTATTTTAAAACACAAGTTTCCCTTTAAAAGAATTTTCAAATTTAAACTAATTTTGGATAATGTATACTGCGGGTTTGTCCCATCTTTTGTCCTTCACTTTTTACACTAAAATTTAGCTGGATTTCAAAAAGCCCCCACCTTTGGGGAATTGAGGAAACACATAAACCCCAAACAAAAAAATCTTTTTTTCAAGAAACGAAACGAGGGTGACAAAACATCAAGAGACTTTTAAGAAGATCAAGGCCAATTAGGATGACCCAAAGCTAATTATACATAAGGACATACTCAGCTTATCTCTTTCTCCTCAAACCCGCCTTTACCCACCCCAATACTGTGTATTAATCTTATGTACTGAATAAAGATTCAGTGCTTACGGGGAGGGCCCCAATAGCACCTTTTTTTCTTTGGGGCACTTCTGAAGTCTGAACCAGCGTTTCCCTGATTCATTCCTCACCCGTGCCTAGTCAATTTTGGAGAAAATGGGGGATGAGGGGGTTTGTCGTTCACCCCGCCCTTTCCCAATGGGTGGCCACAGAGTACAAGTCCTCTTTTTTTTGAAGGGGGCAATTTGCATATTAAAATTTCCCGAGACTTTGCAGGGCAATAAGCCTCCTTACCCAAACACGCCAAGCTGGATGTCCTCTCCAAAAGGGAGAAACCTTACCCCCCAGACCCCATCCAGACCCTTCATCTAGAAAAATCAATCTCTCCTATTTTTGCACGAAAAGGCAAATGTTCTGGTACCTTGATGCTGTCTCTTGGCCTTCCGGGATCGCCACTTCGGTGCTTAAACCGGTTTCGCTTTTGGGGGGATAACCCGGGGGGTCAGGAGGAGTCCTGGATTTTGACGATGGAGTCCGTTTTCAATTCCGGGGACCGGTGATAGCCGGGCCCAAAAGGGGTTCCCGGGATGAAATCCTGAAGAAAAAATTGCTTTTTTCCCCCGGGGAATTTGGTCAACGGGGTTTTTTATGACACCCTGAAGTTTTGGGAAGTCCGATAAAATGCCTGCAGAGTTCGGAGGAAGGGGGGGTATGTGCTGGTGCAAACTTCATGGGGGCTTCCCAAATTTTGTTTACTCCCTAAAAAATGGAGTTGAAAAATCCTTTGCGGAAGACTTACCTTTTACTGTTTTTAAACTCTAAGGGGATACCCCTTTTGTTTTTTCATGCACAACCCTTTTTTTTCCCCTGGGGGACATTACTTATTTTAAAAGACATTGCATTTATGTTCAGTACCCCCCACGGGGTCCTAAAGGGAAAAAGGGCTCTGGCCCGGGGAAATAACTTTTTTTGTAAATTTGGGGGGGATCCCCAAGGCCCGGGGGGCATCCATTACCCCCTCTTAATTTTCAATTGGGAAAAAATATTTTTTTTTTGCCATCCCCCGTTATTCAGGGTTAAAAATTTTGGGAAACCCCAGGATATTTTTGCAAGGACATCCAACTGTAAATTTGCAAGGTTCCGGCAACAAAATACTGCACAAATCCTTTATGGTAATGTTTTGGGGGAGGGGGCCATAAGTATGGTTGAAAGGGCCGGGACTCCTAGGTCTTACCTGAGGCACGGGTGGGCAGCTGCCCCCCCCTGTGCTGTTGTTGAATTCCACAGGTTACAGACCCGGATTATTGAGAACCTAAATCAGGATGCACAGAGAGCCCCCCCCAAAGGGGTCTTCCACCCCAAGGGGGCGGGTTTAAACTTGCTGAGGTTGAATTTTACTCCCTCTTCAGTCTATGTCTGTGGAGAGGGGGATTTGGGAGGGTTTTCCTTGGGTAAACCCCATATATTTTGGTTGCCTGAAAGGAGTTGACCATTGGGGAGATCAAGGACTTCACTCTTGCAAGGCCCTCTGGGGAGGGGGAGGAGCCGGAACCCCGTAAGAAGCCAGAAGGTTGGCAACCCCCGGTGAATTTTTTTTAAGTCCGGGTGAGGGAATTTTTTACCCTCAAAATTTTCTCTCCAGACCCAAAAATTTTTTTAGGCATTTCCCGCAGACAAACAATTCGGGATTTGCATTCCAGAGGGAAGACGAAAACGGCTGAAGAAGAAGGGGCCTGTTTGCCGTCATGTAAAAACACCATCATCTAGGCCCCCAACGGGTTGGGGCTTTGCGTCCCTAATGTCAGCAAATTAATCTAAATCCGGGAGGGCAATCTCCAGATTATATTAAAAATAAACCCAAAATTTTTTTGTCTTCAGGAATGTGGATGGGACGCCCAAGGGGTAAACGGCCTACGGTCACAGTATCGGCTTATGTTAAAGAATGAGGTGTGGGGAAAAATGGTAACAGGAATTAGTTGATAGCACACGGGGGAAAGGGGTAGATGTATAATTCCATGCACTATAGGGGTGGGGGGCTAGAATTATTAATGTGTACTGTCCATCGGGAAAGGGACAGAAAAAGGAGCGCGGGGCCTTTTAGAAAAATTAAGTTTGCTTCTTCCAGGCAAAAGCCTACGTTTTAGTTGGAACTTTAAATTGCATCACAGAAGGGAATTGTGACATAACTGGAAAAAAGGGGTATAAAAACTTATTTCTGTTTTTTTCCCTTCAGATCTGCTGCTCTGAAATTTGGCATCCCACCCCCGCCAAAAACCATGCGATAGGGGGGGTATTTCATCCAAATAGTAAAATTTTTTTTTTCCAAAAAAAATGTTGTTATGAAATTTTTAACAAAATGCTGTACTTTTTTTTGGTCATGATGTTTTAGAGGGTGTTTATGCGATTATGACCGTGGTATGGGGGGGGGGGGGAAGCTATCGTTAGGTTTAAAGTGAGGGGTGTGATGAAAGAATTTAAAAAAAAAATTAAAAGAGTGGGGATATTAAAGGATTTGCTTTTGTGGGAATGGGGGGATGGTTAAGGTGGTTTTCAAAAAATTCTTTTAAAAAAAGGGGCTATAAAAAACAGCTATTTTTTCGAAAGAAAATTAAAAATTTAAAAAACCCCTACCCCCCCCAAGGGGGCTGCACGTTAAAGACCGGGGCCCAAATTTTTTTTTAATTTTTGACCACTGTCTCTTTTTGAGGTTATAACTCGGAAAGCTTCAACGATCTTCGCGATTCTGGGTGTTTTCTCAGACATATTGAAATTCATTTTGTGGAAAATTTCTTCGAAACCTTGCTTTTATTTTTGAAAAAAACGCAAAATGGCGAAAATTTTAAAAATTTTTCATTTTCAAATTTTTGAATTTTTTTTCCCTTAAAAAAAGAAAATTCACAAAAATTTAAGAAATAACTTTTCCCCATTTTAAATTTTACATCACACAATTTGGAACCAAAATTTTTCTTTGTTAGGAAATTAAAAGGGGTAAAAGTTAACCAGGATTTCTCATTTTTACAAAAAATTTCAAAGCCTTTTTTTTGGGGACCCCTCCTTTTAATCCTTTGACGGGTCTAAGGGCAGAAAATACCCAAAATGACCCTTAAAAAAACTAAAACCCCTCAAGGTACTAAAAACACATTCAAAAGTTTTAACCCTTCGGGTGTTTCAAAGCGAACAACGTGGATGAAAAAATTTAATATTTAAAATTTTAGCCAAAAATATCTTTTACAAACTTTTTTTTTTTTCACAGGTAAAAAGGAAAAAGGGACAGATAGGTTTTTATCTTTTTCCCTGAGTACCCAATACCCCATAGTGGGGGAAAACCATTTTTTGGGCACAGGGCAACCAAAGGGAGGAGCGCCTTTTGATTTTTCAAACAAAAAAAATGGGGGATGATTTTTGGCGCCAGTTTTGTTTGGAGCCCCTGATACCCTAAACAAACCCCCCCGGACCCTTTTTGGAAACTAAATAAGAATTTTCTAAAACTTTTAGCCTTTCCCCCAAATTTTTCAAAAAATTAAAACCAAAAAAAAAAAAAACAATTTTCCCAAAAAAATTTTTTTCCAAAATTTTTTTTTTTTTAAAATTCCAAAACTTTTCCCAATTTTCCCCCGGGACGCGAAACCCCCTAAGGGGGGGGGGGAAAATGTTTGGGGCCCCGGCAGGGCTTGAAAAGAAGCAGAACTTTGGAAGGGAAAAATTTTGGGGGTCGTTCCTTTGTATGCCCCCCATGGGCCAAACAGGGGAAAACCCCCCCAGTACCCCATTTTGGGGGGAAACGACCCCCAAGGGAAATTACTAGATCTTTGGTGAGCACTTTGCCCCAAGTCCACCAAATTTTAAAAATCCCGGGGATAAAAAAAAAAATCCTATTTTTTTCCCAAAAAAATTTATCTCTTATCACAAATTTTTTTATTTTCCCATGGTAAAAGAAGAAATTGGAAAAAAAAAATTTTGTTGCCCAATTTTCCTCAGTACGCTGAACCCCATATGTGGGGGGGAACCACTTTTTTGGGGAGGGCGGGCCCAAAAGGGAAGGACACTATTTGACTTTTTCCAACCAAATTGCTGAATTTTCCCAAAATTGCATTTGGAGACCCCTGTGTCCAAAACAGTGGAAACCCCCACATGCCCCCAAAAGGGAAACTAAAACCCCCAAAGGGAACTTATCTAATCTTTGGTGAGAAATTTTTAACCCCCAAGGCTCACGCAAGTTTAAAAACTACAGCCAAAAAATTTAATTATATTTTTTCCCCCCAAATTGACTTTTCACCCCAAAATTTTATTTTCCCCCGGGGAACAAGACTCCAAAATTATGTGCAATTTGTCCTGAGTGCCTGATACCCCAATGGGGGGTAAACCACTTTTTGGGGTGCAGGGCAAGTTTAAAGGGGAAAGGACGCCGTTTGACTTTTTCAACGCAGAATTGGCTGAGCCATGTCGTTTGGGAGACTCCTGTTTTCCTAAACTGGAAACCCCCCCACAAATACACCTTTTTTGAAACAAAAACCCCTCAAGGAACTTATCTAGATTGGGTGAGCACTTAAAACCCCAAAATGCTTCACAAATTATAACGTACACCCGAAAAAATAAAAATTTTTTTTTTTTTTTAAAAAAAGTTTTTTTTCCCCCAAAAATTTTTTATTTCACAAGGGAAACAGGAAAATTGGACCCCAAAAGTTTTTTGTCCAATTTGGCCGAATCGAAACCCAATTTGGGATAAACTACTGTATGGGCACTGGGGGCTCAAAAAGGAAGTAGGACTTTTTTGGTTTTCGCTTTGAGGGAATTTCTGGGGGAGTCATGTCCTTTTGGAGAGCCCCTGATGCGCCTAAACTGGAAACCCCCCACAATGCCCCATTTTTAAATAGACCCCAAAGGAACTATCTAGATGTTTGGGGGCAAATTTGAACCCCGAAGTGCTTTCAAAGAATTAAACGTACTTATTTTGCGACTATAACTTTTTTATTTTTTCGCTCAGATGCGGTGACGGGTCTTTTTGCGGGACAAGATGACGTTTTCAGGGACCATGTTTTTTTAATCGGTCTTTTTGACGCGTTTATTTCACTTTTTTTTGGGCGGTATATAAAAAGCTTTTGATTTTTTGCTTCGTTTTTTTTTTTTTTTTTTTAAAAGGGGTTCACTAAAGGGGTTAACTATGGGAACGTTTTAGGGGGGGGTCGTTAGGGCGCGGCAACCAAAAGTGTACTTTTATTTTTTTGTTTTTTTTTTTTTACAGGAAAAAAGAAATTTATTGGGGGAAAATTTTTTTTTTTTTTATGTTTTTTTTTACACTTTTATTTTTACTTTTTTCTTTTTTTTTTTTGTCCCAGGGGGGGACATCACATTATTTTTTCAACGCTGGGTACGTGTGCACAGACTCTGTCACACCAGCGTCTCTGGGAACCTGCGGGTTCCCCAGCGCCGCCCACACACGAGGAAACCGCCTCCCGGGAACCCCGCGCCCTCTTGGATCCGGGGGCCGGGGGGAGGGGCCCCTCGAACAGCCGCACTCCCTGCTCTGAGGGTCCAGGGGGGCGCCAGGGGCCCCCGCCCCGCGTCCCCCCCGTGCCCCGGGTACACCGCGATCAGTTTTTATCGCGGGGTGCCAGGGGGGTTTAAGTGCCGGGAGCGTCCCACCCTCCGACACACATCACGGGGTCACTGTGATAACAGCTGACACCCGCGGCGATCAGCTGCGCCCCCCCCCGGAGCGCAGCAGATCCCCAGACGACATTCCGTCCATGGGAATTTGGGTCCAGGTCACATGGACGGAATAGTACGCTGAGGAGAAGGGGTTAAACGGGGCGTATAGACGGGTTAAGAAAGGTGGAAAAGTGGGAGGGGCGGTCTGATTGCGGCTGAGACAAAAGGAATTAAGCGTGTTAGGATGAAAAGGGGGAAAGGAAATCACTATCACACCAAAAATAGAACTCTAAAAAGAGAAAAGGAAAACGCGTTCTTTTTTAAAAAAATGAAGGGGAGAAAGGGAAGGGAAAAAGTCCGAAGGAACGGTTTGTGTGTGTCAGTTTAGAATGTAAAAGGAGATAATAGGTTCATAGAATTTAAATGAAAAAAAATGGATTGATGGGGTCTTGTTTCAGAAGTGCTGAATGGCTATTGTAAATGGGTTTTGAGATATTCTGAGCAAAAGGCCCCTCTAGGGGTTTAAACGGCTGTCGTCCAGGGAAAATGTGGGACTGGGAACATTTTTCTGAGGTCTTATATAAGGGGAGCCCCTTTCCCCATGGGGGTTGCGGGATAAATTGTTCTTTCGAATCCTTTTTCCCCGTTTCCCGAGCCGCTGTGTCATCTGCATCTCCTGCTAACAGATAAGACTTTTTTTCTTTTTTTGTTTTTTGTGCTTATTTTTGCTTTTTGTCCTGCACTTTGTGGGGGCCTTCGGGCCCCCCCGGGGGGCTTTGCCCCCAGTTTAGTTCAGCCACTGATGTTTGACTTTGTTTTTTCCAGTTTTTTCAGGGGCTCTGTTTTAAATTTTTACACCAGAAAAACTAATTTGGTGGTAAGGTCGTGGATCTCAGGCGTTTTTGAAATTAGTAAAGTTGGTGCTTTTCGGGGTTTTCCGGGGATTGCAGAAATGCCCTTCCTTCCTTTCTTTTTTAGTTATTTGGGCCCCCGTTTGCTCATACTATTTCTTTCTGTGTCAGTTTTTCACTTGTCTAACCCCTTTTTACATTTTGGGGGCTTTCTATTATCTTTTGGGGTTCTGCCCGGGGGCAGATAGCTTTCCAATTTCATCTTTAGGTATTATTTTCTCGGGCGAACAGGGTCGACCACGTAGAACCCTCCACGGCTGCCTCTAGTTGGGGGTTAGTCGGGGTACTGAAACTCATGATTCCAACTGCTCTGGTGTATGCCTTTTTTGCCTGCACTCCTCACTGCCGAAAAAAAATAATCACCGCCAAAAAATTTTAAAATTGTAGGACCAAAAAGGGAAAAAATTTTGTGAAAAAAAAAAAGGTGTCAGAGTTTCAGAGATTTTTTTCGTTTTTTGGTTTTTTTTTTTTTTTTTTTCCCTCTGTATTCTGGGGCGGGGAGGATCTTTTCCCCAAATGGAGTTTTCACAGTTGTCGGGCCCTGTGGATCGCTTGCCCCGAGGTTCGAGTATTGCTATCTATCTTTCTGGTTTGCCGTTGTGGAACCTAGGATTTCCCCTGCCCGAATTTTTTTTTAGGGGTGGCTAAATTTTTAAATTTCAAAAATAATTTTAATTGTTTTTTTCCTTTAAAAACTAAGTCCTCAGGAACCAGCGCAGCAGGTTAATTTTCATCCTCTCCCCGCGGCGATCCTCAGGGTTGGGGGTTTTTTCCCTTTCACCTGGGGATCCTGTTTTGAGTGATGTTACATTTTTTCAGGCTTTTGGGGTTTTTGTACGATCCTAAGCACTGATCAAGTAAAAAACCTTTTGGCATTAAATCAGGGGCTTATGACGCTGATTATACTGTAGAATTCCGTAGGTGGGGAGCCTGACCAATGGAAACGACGCTTGGCAGCCCTTTCCCCCGAAGGGTCTGCAGAAATGAAAAGGGATTTATGGTGGGATTCCCTGTCCCCCTGGCCCAAAGATTCTATGTCATTACGATTCAAATTGACGATTTTTTTACGGGGGGAGAAGTAGCGGGAAATGTTTGCCTGTAAACCAGCTTCTAACCCTGCAGGTGGGGGATGGGTCGGGGCACAGCGTCAGATTTAAAAAGCGCAAGGGTTATTTTCACGTGTGAGCCCCCGCTATTTCATCGCCCTAAGGGGGGAAGACTTTTTCACCTCTTTTTGTTTTTGGGTAGATTCAACAAGTTTTTTATTAACTGTCACTCTGATATGCCTCTGTCCTCTTTTCCCCTGCTCAG
This sequence comes from Oophaga sylvatica, assembly GCA_033576555.1. NCBI lineage: Eukaryota > Metazoa > Chordata > Amphibia > Anura > Dendrobatidae > Oophaga > Oophaga sylvatica. The sequence goes on from JARQOD010002431.1 coordinate 10,341, forward strand.
CTTCGTTGATCTGGAGCAGCTTTTAAACCCTGGGGTTTTATATTTTGCTAAAATTGTGGGGTTTTCCCTTATACCCCTACGAAGTCTATCCCCACTGGGGGCGATTCACCCCCTTTGGGGGAGAATAAACCCCAGTTTTCTACTCAGGGAAATGAGGGTTGAACCTGAACCAGGGGGGGCTGCAAATTTTTGGTTCGTATAATCTGCATGACATTTTCGGCTGGGGGTTTTCCCTTTTTACAGCTCTAAACTTTTTGGTTGGAAATTGGTCGTAACCATTGGGGCGCCCAAAGGTTAATACCAACACTCCTGTTTTTTTGCTCCCCCCAGGCCAGGAGGTTCCTGACTTTTTGACGATTTTTTTGATGTGTTTAGCAAATTAAATCTGCATCCTTGCCTCCCCAAAGGAGCTAGCTGCGCATTGAATTAGTGCCGGTAGTAAAACCCTAAAGGTCATTTTAACTTTCTGTACCTGAACAGACCTATGCGTCTTTTAAACAAGAATCATTGAAGGGGCAAAAACCACCTCTTCACCCTTAGTGCCGGGGTTTTTTTTTTATGGCCAAAAGGAGGGTTTTTAAGGGCCCGGGATTGATATCTTCTCTTTAACAATATTACTGGAAATATCAATACCCGTTACCCCTTTTTTCTGACCCTTTTTAGGGTGAAAACGCTACTTGGTTTTCCAAGCTGAAAACCCCAGGGGGGGGTAAACCCCTTTTTTCCATTTGCACAGGGGATGAATGGGAAACGCATTCAATACCCCGAAGGCATTTTGAGTACCAGTGATCCCGGGCTCCTTAATGCTCCTTCCCCTTCCAGCCCTTTCATAAATACTTTTTCAGGGATTTGTGGAAAAAATTTCTGATTGTTTATTTGATATATCTGATTTTTCTAATGATGGGACTCTCATGTGAACTGTTTCGAACTGTTTTCCAGTTTTGAAGAGAATGCCAAAATGAAAAAGGGAAAAAGGGGTTTCTTTTTGGCTACAAGGGACTAATTCTGGTTCTTTTGTCCCCATCTGTTAGAAATGGGCCCAAGGTTCAGGGGCCCTCTGTGATTGGGGCCAACCTACTTCATTATAGGGGGGGTCTTCAGGAAATTTTTTGGTTTTTTCCCAATTTTAAAACCCTAAATTATTGGAATTTCTGTTATTTAAACCCTTAAAATGATTTTACCCGAAAGGGTTTTGATGTGGGAATGGTCTCCTGAGGCAGTCCTGCTTTCAGGGAAATTTAAACAGAGATTCACTTCTGCTCCTGTTCTAACGGGACCTGATGTTTCTCTGCCATTTCAGGGGGAGGTTTATGCCTCTGAAATTTTGGGGGAGGTGCCGTTTTGTCCCAAAAAGATCCAGAACCCTCTAAAAGAAACCCCTTTTGTCCTTTTTTCTCTCGAAAATTTTTCCCACAAACGAAATTTATGACTGGTAACGGAGTTTTGCCAGAAGTGGGCTTTTAAAGAGGGGAAAAGGCTGGGGGGAGCCAAACATCAGGTGGGGGTCCTTACGGACCATAAAAATCTGGTCTACGGAATCTCCAAGCGACTAAATCCAACGGGCCAGGGGGGCCTTTTTTTTTTCCACTTTAAAATTTTGTGGTTTTCCTTCTTCCTTGCACTAAGAATTTTAAAGGGCGGATGCCCTCTCGAGGTTTCCTTGCGGACTCCCTGATTTCTGACCCTTTCTTTTATTTGAAAAGGAATCCAAAAAAAATCAAGGAACTTATGAACCATAAAAGTAAAAAATTTTTTATTTAAATTTTTCTAAAAGCATACAGGGGATAAAAAAATCCAAAGGGGGGCAAATTTTGCAAAAAACAGGCTCAGAAACGGGTATGAGAAAAAACAGACAATTAATTTTAGCGGGGATAACCCCGGTATATCCATGTCCAAGCAAATAGGGCTAGGCAACCAAAGTCAAGATACAGCCATAAAATACAAAAAAAGAATATAACATGCTTTTCAAAAAAAAAACAATTACAAAGTCTTAAAACACCCCCCCTAAAACAAGGCTAATGTTGCAATCCCCTGTGCTAGAAAAGCAGAGTCTGCAGCGAAGCTATGAATATCAAAAGTTGCGCGACACAAAATGGTTAAGTAGCTGAAGGCTAAAGTAGCCTAAATTGCCAGTGGGAGACCATACCCGATATGAGCCCGGGGGACCCCTGACCCGTTTCGCGTATAGCTTTTTCCAAGGGGCGTAATAATCTGCTCATGTTACAACATTTATAGGACCCGGGGTGTTACAGCGCTTCCCCCTGACTCACGCCCGTCGTCCGCACACTGAGCGTCACCTGATCCAAAGGCCCCTCCCCCTGCCCTACGCGTCAAGCAGGGGAGAGCCCAAGCACAGTGAAGACGCTTGCCATGCCGACGCAAAAAGGGAACCAGTAAGCGCACATCACCGCTCCTCAAGGAAACCCCAGATTGCACATTGGTAGGGGAAACTACTGTAAAAAAATAAAAACGCCGCAGCCCTGCATAACGTAAATGAAGGAGGAGCGGTGGAAAGGGGAATTTAACGAGTGGCCCAACAAATGAATTAATTTACCAAAAACAAATAAAAGGAAATAAATAGGACAACACACAAAAAAAAAGGGGAAATCAAAAAAAGGGGGGGGGGGGAATAGAAAAAAAATTTAAAAAATACAAAGTAATGCAATAAACTGAGGACATGCTTCCACCAATGTGAAGTGGAAAAAGCATGTATAACATCAGACATGTGACTTTAATAAAAAAAAATAACATAAAAAGTGGGGGAGAGTCAATAAAATAAAAAATTTAAGTGGTCCAAACCAAACAAAACAGGACCTTATGAAAGTAAAATTATATTAATAAATAATTATAATTAAAATAAAAAGGTAAAAAGTATATTATAAAAACCCCCAATTTTCAAATATATATATAATTAATAATGACACCCATGAACGGGGTCAAAAAAATAAAATTTCTTCTTTCCAAGCTCCAAAGATTCATCTATCATGCTTAGGGACCCGAGGGAGACACCGTGTAGTCTTATAAAAAGGGGATCCGCCAAGCCCGGGGACAACAAAGCTCAAATAGGTAATATAATCAAAAGCATAAAAAAATTAAATTAAAAACAACAAAGAACAGAAGAAAAACACTACAAGAATGGGGGAAGCTCAAAACCTCATTCCGGCCTCGTTTTTACGGATTGTATCCAAGGGTCCAGCGGCCTCTAAATTGCGCCAACGTTTTTTTTCCAGTTTCCTCCCCTCAGATCGGTACCTTATCAAAACCGTGATCTCAACATTTTGCCCCCCATTTTTATTTTTTTATCCGTTGCATTTTAGATTATTTTAAAAAAATGTTGTCTTTTATGGTTCATAAGCTCCTAGATTTTTTTTGGATTTTTTATGTTTTTTGGGAATAACATATAACTAGACCAGGGTGGGCAATTTAATTTGCCAGGGGGGGCATGAGAAAAGGATGGTTTGAGGCCGGACTAATAAAGTAACTCCTTCTACCCAATACGTTTTTATATAAAAATAAATAAAATATATATATAACTGTATACGTATATATACTACCTCCCTTATCACACTTTTCCCCCCATCATCAATGCCCCCCTTTCAGCAATGCCTGCCCATCATCACTTCCCCCACACATGCCCCCCATTATCACAATGCCTGCCCATTATCACACTTCTCCCCATCCATCAATGCCCCCCCATTTCAGCAATGCCCGCCCATCATCTTCTCCCCATCATCAAGCCTGCCCCATTACCTCTTCTCCCACTCATCAATGCCTCCCCATTTTCAGCAATGCCTGCCCTCACATCTTTTCCCCAACATCAATGCCTCCCCTTATCATCAATACCGCCCATTACACATCTTTTCCCCCTCATCATCAATGCCTGTCCATCATCACATCATCTTTTCCCCATCATCAAAGCCGCCCATTACATCAATACTGCCCATTATCACATCTTCCCCCCATCATCATCAAAGCCCCGCCCATCATCATCACACATCTTCTCCCATCACAATGCCCGCCCATTATCATCAATACCTCCCATTTCATCATCTTCCCCATCATCATCAAAGCCTCCCATCACATCAATCTATCTTCCCCCATCACAAAAGCTCCCATTCACAAACCGCCCATTATCATCATCTTCTCCCCATCACATCAATGCCTCCCTTTACAAAATTTTCCTCCCCAATACAAATCCCTCCCCCTTATCACCAATCCCCCCATTATCATAAATCCCTCCCCATACAAAATCCCTCCCCTTTTTCCCCCACCAAGCCCCCATTACAGCAATGCGCCCATCTCATCTCTCCCCCACATCAATGCCTCCCCTTATCAGAAATGCCTCCCTCATCTCTTCTCCCCATCATAAATGCCTCCCCATTATCAGAAATGCCTGCCCACATCACTTCTCCCCATCAAAATGCCTCCCCTTTTACAGCAATGCCTGCCCCACACACACAAACAGCACACAAGCACCTCTCACAAACACACAAAAAACACAACCACACACAAAGCACCGCATAAAGAACAAAAACAACACACAGTCTTACCTTCCAGCGTCCCGCTCTCTGACAAAAGCCGGCCGCAAAAGATGACGTCTTCACGGCCGGCTGAGGGAACGCCGGGGGACCCCGGGAGCGCAGCAGCGGAGGCACGGGAGAGGTAAGTATTTCCAGCGATGCCGGGGCCCCCGAACTGCCGGAGCCCCCCCGGGGGCCGGTCACTGACGCCGGCGGGCCGGGCGCCCCGCGGGCCCCCCCTTCCCCGGGGCGATCTAACAATACCTTTTTGGGATATTTGTGAATAATTGCTGAACGAGTTTACAGTTTTTTCTTTTTGCAATGACATAAGCTAAAGACAATTGGCTGTCATGCTTAATACGTATTTAATGGGGCAATGTCAGGCGAACACTAGAATGGGCAGAAAACCAATTGAAAAATTCCATTAAAACCCCCCTGAAAAAAGGGCACGGCATGGTGGAAAAAGGCCTCTTTGGGAAAATTATCTATCAAATTTTAACCCCCAGAGGCTTGCGTGTACGAAATGCCATCTTTCCTGGGGAAAAACGCATTTGGGACCAGTGGGAAGGGGCATTACCCCCCTTTAAAAATCACTTATGGACTCCTAAAGGGAAAAAAAAAAGGGTCGGAGAAAAGTGGATTCAGAAATAGAGAATATGGGGCTTAAACCCAAAAAATTTTTAACTGCTGCAGAAAAAGATACATTCTAAAAGGAATAATTTGCAATCATTGACCTGGAAAAAGGAATCAGGAACAAAGGGCCCAAAAAAATTTTAAAAGGGATTTGACAGTTTTAAAAATGGTACGAAAATATAGATGGCAACAATCACCCAAAAATGGATATCCAGTACAAGATCATATCCCTTTCATCTTATCCCTAAGGAAGATGAGGATACTCACAAGGGCTATAATTTACGCAGAAACTACGGAGAAGGAATTACCCGAGAAGACAGACAGCGCTTAAAAATGCCCCCACAACTCCAAGCGCGGGTTTATTTAACCTTCTAAGGAGAGCAACGCTCCCAGTTGAAGACTCATTTAGTCTGTCATTTTCACCAACTGCCCCTTTTGATTCCTTTGCAGCGAAAAGGATTTAAAATCTGTTTCACGCAAATTAGCCCTTTAAAAAAAAAAATTGCATGAGAAAACCAAACACTAGGGAAGAAAGGACGGAGCAGGGAAATTTCAGGCAATAGCTAATTTGAGGGAACCTTTAGGAGAGCATGAGGGCAATAGTGGTAGGAATATTACACCGCCATACCCAAGAAATTTCCCCTATTATTATATCCAATATTTTAAATCTTTTTTAAATTGGTAACGCAGGGCTTTGAAAATATTTTTCCCGTAGGGTCACTTGTGATAATCTCACTAAAACCTAAACACATTAGGGGTTTAAAAAAACTTAAGGAGTGACCATCAAAGCCGCGGATAAGGGAATGGGATCGTCGCATAGGGATATGAAAAGGGAACCCTTTTGCCATTTTAGGATGTTTGATGTTATCAAACTTTCTTTCAACCTACCAAAATTCCAGCGGGAATTTCGGAGATTTTTGGGTGGGCTTTTTTTGAAATATCATCAAATAAAAGCTGCGAAACATTTGAACCTGATACCCCCAAAAAGCGGTATCATTTTTCCCCAAAAAATTTACAAAGACGCGGTTAAACCCCTGGGGGGTCCAATTTTTTCGGGGGGAAGGCAATCTTTTTGAAACAATCAGCCAATACCTTTTTCTCATCTTTAAACCCCGGAAGTATTTTGCCCTCATATTCAAGGATCGGGGATATTTGAAGAAATTGAGGAATACCCTGGACATGACATGTCTAGTTAAATGGACGTTAAATCATTGTACAACTATTCAACACCAAAAGGGCCTTTGCACGTTGGAATTTTTTTTGCCAACAATCCAATTTGACCCCAAATTTTAGCTTTCTTCCAAGCTCCTTAAATTTCCCCGGAACATAACTTCTTTACCTTTTAAAGGGAACACTATCCCCAAAGGGGCAGGGTCCGCAAGGGGGCACAACGCGCACCTAGCGAATCTCTTTTGGGTGTGGAACAATCTATTTTTTTTAATATCCCAAGCTTACTTAGGGGCCCTATTATGGGCCGCTAATTTAGATGTCCTCTTATTTGGGAGGCAATGAGAGTCTTTTGGGCCTTTTTTGATATTCAAATGATAACACTCTGAACATTAAATTGACTTGTAAAAAGTCAACCTAAGACTTCCGGATAATTGATATCAAAGGCGAACGGAATTCTGGAGACGGATTCTTAGAAAAAGACAGCAGAAACCCATTTTGCATGCTGTTCATCACATCCCTTGCCATTGTGAATGAAAATCCAAAGGGGCCCAATTTCTGCGGCCAGAAGAATTGCTCTCGGGGGAAATTTTACTAAAAAACGCAACTTCTGCGGCAATTTTGAGGAAAGGGCTACCCAAAAAGAAGCAAAAGAAGGGCTTCACTAGGGCAGAGGGGCAAAAGAGATCATTTTTGCGGCCTAAAAAAAGAATAAAAAAAAAACTAAAGTAAATTTATTTCCACCTACAATCAAAATGGATGAAAATGAAAAAATTGCAAATCATACGGCCCGACCTTTTCAATGGACCGTCCCAAAGCCAAACACTTTTTACCGCGCCCTCTATTACCTATAACGTTCGCCCCAATTTTGAAAGATCTGTTGACTCATATCACTAGCGAACCAAGATGGACATCTCCTTTATCAAGGCCCCAATGGGTTTTTACCCTCGGTAAGTGTATAGCCGCCCAAACAAAAAAGAGCCCGGATTTTTTATAAAGTGAGGGTAAGGAAATTTGAATTAACAGCACATCACTTCGCCTAAGGGGTAATAACCGGTATGTCCGTGTCCCAAAATCTATGTCGGACTTACATCCAACCCCTAAAAATTAGGGGGGGGGAGCACTACCAAGACACTTGAAGCCTTTGATATGACACGGCCCCATGAACCATACCCAGGGATTTCAAAAGGGGCCATGGTGTATCCCCCCTGTTGAGATCACGGTAATTTTATAAGGGACACATAGACTGAGGGGGGAAAATGGGGAAAAACTTGGCGGGAAAAAAGCCCGCTGGATCTCAGGGGTACAATCCTACAAACCCCAGGCCTGAAAGAGTTTGACTATCCCCATTCTTGAGGTTTTTTTTTTCTTTTTTTTCGATTTAAATTTTTTTTATGCATTTAGATTTAAATTTCCAAAATTTTTTGCTTTTTTGCCCGACTTGGGGGATCCTTTTGATAAAAGATCTACGCGGGGTCTCCCCGTGGGCCATGAAGCCTGATAGATGACACTTGAGAAGCTTGGAAAGAAGATTTTATTTATTTGCAAAACGTTCTGGGGGTCCATTATTATTATTAATTATATTTTAATATGGGGTACAAATAAAAAACCCTTTCACCCTTTTTATTTTATTATATATTATTTATTAAAATATAATTTTACTTTCATAATTGGTCCGTTTTTTTTGGTTTTGGGCCACTTTTAAATTTTTATATTATTTCACTTCTCCCCCCCCTTTTTTTGTTATTTTTTTTATTAAAATTTACATGTTGATTTATACATGCTTTTTTTTTCCCCTAACCCATATGGGGAACGCAACCTCGTTTAAAAATTCTTACTTGATTTTAATTTTTATTTTTCCCCCCCCCCTTTTCCCTTTCATTCTCCATGTTTTTATGGTGGATATTTCCATTATATTCCTTTTTTATTGTTTTTGGTAAAATTTTTCATTTGTTGGGGCCACATCTGTTATAATAGCCCTACCACCGCTCCTCCTTTCATTTACCTTCATGCGGGGTCTCGCGTTTTTTATTTTTACAGAGTTTACCTCCAATGTCAACTGTGGTTTCCGAGGAGCGTTATGTGCGTTTCCCTGGTTTCCGTTTGGCGTCGGCATGGCAAGCGTCTTCACTGTGCCGGGGCTTTTCCCCTGCTCTGACGCGTAGGAAAGGGGGGATGGGCCGGGCACAGGGACCTCAGCTGGCGGCGAGGGGCGAGAGTCACAAAGCCTTAACCCCGCCGGGTCCTATAATATTGTAACAATGAGCAGATCTATGTAACGCTCCCTTGTGAACAAAGCTATGCGAAACGCGCCAGGGGGGCCCGGGGTCATATCAGGATGGTCCCCCCTGGGAATTTTAAATTTGGGTACTTTAGCCTTTCCCACTTTAACCATTTTTGTCATCATGCGCAAAAATTTGCATATAATAGCATACGCTGCAGACTCTGCATTTCAACACATTGTATTGCAACATTTGCCTTGTTTTTTGTGGGGGGGGTCTTTAAGACTTTGTAAAAGATTTGTATTTTTGAAACGCATTTAATATTCTTTTTTTTTATATTTATGGCTGTAACTTAGACTTTGGTCTCCCTAGCCGATATTTGCTTGCCCGTAATTTCCCGCTTATACCACGCTAAAAGATACTAGTCTGTTTTTGCTCATACCGTTTCTGACCTGTTTTTTTCTGCTATTTGCCCCCATTTGGATTTTTTATCCATGATCATTTTAGTTTATTCTAAATAAAATTTTGTATTTTTAGGGTTCATAATTTCCTAGATTTTTTTTGGATTTTTTCATGTTTTTTGGAAGTAACATTAATCAGACAATACACTTATTTTGATTTTTTTGAAAGAGGGTGTATTCTTTCCGCCACCCCCAATTTGGACTGCTCTGGGGTTCAGGAGAGGGGGCCCCGAGTGCTGCCCTTTTGGGAAATTTTTGCCCGGACCAGGGGAAGAAGAGTTATGTCTGAGATTCTTGTTCCCATTGGCGGGGCACCCCGGTTTTTTGGGTACCAGAGATTGGTTAGTCGGTTTTTTTGGGGGCCTACCTTGTCTCGTGTGTCGGGGAATTGTGCATCCTGGGATTTTGCCTCACTCCAACCTTTCTCCGCCTAGGGTTTGTTGAGCCATTGCCTGGCCCAAGAGACCAAAGGACCCATATCTCTATGGATTTCCTTTTCCGACCTTCCGTTTCTCAGAAATACCACCATCTGGGGAATTTGTGATAGTTTTCCAAAATGAACATCTTGTGCCATACCTAAGTTGCCTTCCTCCCTTTTTGGGTGCCGTTGTTCCTTCACACGTTGTTCGTTTACACGCATTCCTGAGAACATTGGTCGACAGGAGTCCATTTGTTTCCAGATTTGGGGGGACTTTTTTTTCTAAACGGGTTTCATTGTCTTTCTCCCCCGCTTTTCATCCTCAGCCCAAATGGCAAACTGAGAGAACAAACCAACATTGGAGATTTACAAATGTTTTGTTCTGCTGATCAGGAGACTGGGCTCTTTTTTTCCCTTTTGGCTGATTTTGCTTTTAATAATAGAGCTGCCTCCCCACTTGAGGTCTCCTTTTTTCTGAAATTTCTGGTTTCCCCCCTCGTTTTCTTCAGGACAGACGGGGTTCTGTCTGTCCGGGTGTTGACAGTTTTGGAGCGTATGAAACAGTTTGGGGGGACCAGGAGGGGAAAGGGGTTGTCCCTTCTCAGGAAAAGGGCCCCCGGTTTGCTAACCGGCTAGGACGATGGCCTCGTTTAAAGGGGGGGACTTGGCCCGGTTGTCCTCAAAAATTTTCCTATGAGAGGGGCACTCCAAAATTTAAGCCTGGGGTCAGGGGCCCCTTAAAAGACAGGAGTTTATTAACCTTTTCTTTTCGTTTGCTTTTTCCAGGACTTTTTAAGATCCTAAGGTTCCACAAGCCCTTGTTGAAGGGGGTTTTTGGGCCCAGGGGTTCCTGCTCTGTGCCTCCGCCCCTTTTGGTTGGGGAAATCTGGAGTATGGTTTGAAAAAATATTAGTTCTCGTTTTCCTAGACGGAAACTCCATATTTTTTAAAAGGGAGAGTTAGGGTCGGGAGACAATTCGGGGTTTGCTGGGACATCCATCTAGGAGACTTATCCGTGCTACAAGAGCCATCCCGACCGACCTGGTTGCTCAAGTGAGGTTGGTGACCCCTCCTCAAAGGGGGGGGACTGGGAATGGTTGAGAGAATTCTGACAGGGCTTTTCCCCCAGTGGTTACAAGCGTGCGGGCGTCCATAAAATTGTGAGGACTGGAACAGTGTTTTTGACTGGTCTAATAAAGGGGTCACCTTCCCCTCAGGGTCCTGACAAAGTTTCTGCTGAACCTTCTTTTTCCCGTTTCCCCTTTTACCTCGTGTCGATCTGCATCCCGAAAAAGATAAGACATTTTTTTTCTTTTTGTTTTTGTGCTATATTTTTTCTTTTTGTCCTGCCTTCTGGGGGGGCCTTCAGGTCCCCCCGGGGGCTTTTGCCCTCTCTGTTTATTTTCAGCCCTGATGTTTGTACTTTTGTTTTTTCCCATTTTTTTTCAGGGGCTGCTGTTTTATTTTGTTACACAGAGAAACAATTGGGGGAAAGGCGTGTATCTCAGGCGTTTTTTAAAATTAGTAAATTTTTGCTTTTCGGGGTTTTCGGGGTTTTGCTAAGTGCCCTTCCTACCTTTTCTATTTAGTTATTTTGGGGCCCCAGCTTTTGCTCATCTATTTTTTTTCGTTCAGTTTTCATTTGTTTAACCGCCTTACATTTTGGGGCTTTCTTTTATTTTTGGGTTCTGCTCCGGGGCAATAGTTTTCCTATTTCATCTTTAGGTGAGTTAGTTTTCCGGCTGTGCGGGGCGCCTAGGACCAACTAGAACGCTCCCCCCGCTGCCTCTATTGTGGGGTTTATCAGGGACTGCAATCTCATAGACCCAAACTGCCTGGTGTTTTCCCCTTTTTTGCCTGCACCCCTCAGCGCCAAACAAACGGGTTAGAAAACAAGTTGGTAGTGAAGTTTGTGATATTTTGAAGAGGACGTGTTATGGATAAGTAAAAACGTGATGAAGAGTGCGAAAAGAATAAGACACCGGGAAAACGGATTGCCGGGAGAATTGTATTGAAAGCATGGGGGGTTTTTTGGGTGCTGATTTACTAGATTGTAAATAGTGGGAGAGGGGTAATTGGGGTTTAATCAAGAAGGGGGGGGGTGGTTGTGCTGTGTAAAAAAGGGGAGAAAGTTTTTAGAGAAATGGAGACCTAAACGCGCTGAAGCAGATTACAAAATATAGCAAATTATTGGCAAAAAATTTTTGGGTAAAACGGGGTTTTTGGGGGGGGGTGATTTGGAGTGTTTGGATGAGGATTAAGTGTGGCTGCCTGGGAAGTATGCTGAGGTGATTGGTGGTTGTGGATGAGGATCAAATGTGGCGTGCCTGGGGGGAGTATGGGGGGGGATTGGAGTGTTTTGGATAGGATAGGGGTGTGCTGTGCCTGGGGGGAGTATGGTGGGTGATTGGTGGGGTTTTGGATGAGGATCAGGGGTGTGCTTTGCCTAGGAGTATGCGTGAGGTGATTGGTAGTGTTGTGGATGAGGATCAAGTGTGTGCTGTGCCTGGGAGGAGTATGGTGAGGTGATTGGTAGTGTTGTGGATGAGGATCAGTGTGTGCTGTGCCTGGGAGGAGTATGAGTGAGGTGATTGGTAGTGTGGGATGAGGATCAAGTGTGTGCTGTGCCTGGGAGAGTATGGTGAGGTGATTGGTAGTGTTGTGGATGAGGATCAGTGTGTGCTGTGCCTGGAGGAGTATGGGTGAGGTGATTGGTAGTGTTGTGGATGAGGATCAAGTGTGTGCTGTGCCTGGGAGGAGTATGGGTGAGGTGATTGGTAGTGTTGTGGATGAGGATCAGGTGTGTGCTGTGCCTGGGAGGAGTATGAGTGAGGTGATTGGTAGTGTTGTGGATGAGGATCAAGTGTGTGCTGTGCCTGGGAGGAGTATGGTGAGGTGATTGGTAGTGTTGTGGATGAGGATCAGGTGTGTGCTGTGCCTGGGAGGAGTATGGGTGAGGTGATTGGTAGTGTTGTGGATGAGGATCAAGTGTGTGCTGTGCCTGGGAGGAGTTGGGTGAGGTGATTGGTAGTGTTGTGGATGAGGATCAGGTGTGTGCTTGCCTGGGAGAAGAGTATGAGTGAGGTGATTGGTAGTGTTGTGGATGAGGATTAAGTGTGTGCTGTGCCTAGGAGGAGTATGCGTGAGGTGATTGGTAGTGTTGTGGGTGAGGATCAAGTGTGTGCTGTGCCTGGGAGGAGTATGGGTGAGGTGATTGGTAGTGTTGTGGATGAGGATCAGGTGTGTGCTGTGCCTGGGAGGAGTATGGTGAGGTGATTGGTAGTGTTGTGGATGAGGATCAGGTGTGTGCTGTGCCTGGGAGAGTATGGTGAGGTGATTGGTACTGTTGTGGATGAGGATAAGTGTGTGCTGTGCCTGGAGGAGTATGGGTGAGGTGATTGGTAGTGTTGTGGATGAGGATCAGTGTGTGCTGTGCCTGGAGGAGTATGAGTGAGGTGATTGGTAGTGTTGTGGATGAGGATCAAGTGTGTGCTGTGCCTGGGAGGAGTATGGTGAGGTGATTGGTAGTGTTGTGGATGAGGATCAGGTGTGTGCTGTGCCTGGGAGGAGTATGAGTGAGGTGATTGGTAGTGTTGTGGATGAGGATCAGGTGTGTGCTGTGCCTGGGAGGAGTATGAGTGAGGTGATTGGTAGTGTTGTGGATGAGGATCAAGTGTGTGCTGTGCCTGGGAGGAGTATGGTGAGGTGATTGGTAGTGTTGTGGATGAGGATCAGTGTGTGCTGTGCCTGGGAGGAGTATGAGTGAGGTGATTGGTAGTGTTGTGGATGAGGATCAGGTGTGTGCTGTGCCTGGGAGGAGTATGGGTGAGGTGATTGGTAGTGTTGTGGATGAGGATCAGTGTGTGCTGTGCCTGGAGGAGTATGGGTGAGGTGATTGGTAGTGTTGTGGATGAGGATCAGTGTGTGCTGTGCCTGGGAGGAGTATGAGTGAGGTGATTGGTAGTGTTGTGGATGAGGATCAAGTGTGTGCTGTGCCTGGGAGGAGTATGGGTGAGGTGATTGGTAGTGTTGTGGATGAGGATTAAGTGTGTGCTGTGCCTGGGAGGAGTATGCGTGAGGTGATTGGTAGTGTTGTGGATGAGGATAAGTGTGTGCGGTGCCTGGGAGAAGTATGAGTGAGGTGATTGGTAGTGTTGTGGATGAGGATCAAGTGTGTACTGTGCCTGGGAGAAGTGTGAGTGATAACTTATTGTTATTAAGGGATTTGATTGGGGACTGCATGGGAAGGAAATGGAAGTGTATGGTTCTGACAATTGATTTTGAGAAAGCGTTTCATAGGGTCTCGCATGTGTTTTTGTTTAAAGTTCTGGAGAGAATGGGATTTCCTAAAAAATTTGTGAATGGGATAATGTCTTTGTATGATTGTGTGTCAAGTGAGTTTCTTGTTAATGGGTGGTTGAGTGAGAAAGTGAATATTATATCTGGTGTAAGGCAGGGGTGTCCCGTGTCCCCTGTCTTATTTGTATGTGTGATTGAACCTTTGTTGTGCTTGGTGAGACGTGATAAAGTGGTGCGAGGTTTGTTGGTACCTGGGAGTGGTGGAAAGCATGTGAAAGTTCTTGGATATATGGATGATGTTGTGGTTGTGAGTGAAAGTGTTGCGTCTATGAGTAGGGTGAAGTTGCTTTTGGAGTTTTTCTGTGGTGCGTCTGGCTTTAGAGTGAATTGGGATAAATGTAGCTTTAAATGTTTTGGGGAATGTAGGGTTAAAATGGAGGGGTTAAGTGTTTGGAGGGTGCTCTCAAAGTGTTGGGAGTACTATTTAATAAGGACTTGGAAGGTAAGGAGAGCTGGGAGGAGTGTGGGTTGTCGCATAGAGCGTAAGTTACATTTTTGGTGACTGAGAGACTTGACCTTGAGTGGTAAGATTTTGGTCATAAAAGCGGTGATTCTTCCGATTTTGCTTTTTATTGCAACAGTTTTTCCACCGTCTTATAGGAAAATAAAAAGAGTGGAAAAGCTAGATTTTACTTTTTTCTGTAGTAAAATAGAAAAACTTAAGAAAGTCTTTTTAAGGCTTGTCACCATGGTGGCATGGCCTTTCCAAACATTGAGGTTTTTCTGGGGCTTCAGTATATCAAAACGGTAGTTATTTTATTGAATAAAGGAAATAAAGGAGCGTTTATGGCAAGTTATTCTGCTGGTTGGATGTTGTATGGCTTGTGTTGGAGAAAGAGGGATGCGAGAGTGCCTGTTGCTTTCAAGTGTCCGGTCTGGTATGAGGTGAGTGAGACGTTTGTGAGGAAGCAGGACTTACTGAGTGTGCCGATGAATGATTCTAGAATGGCTAAGAAGGTGATGAAGAGAATACAGGTCCTTCTCAAAAAATTAGCATATAGTGCTAAATTTCATTATTTTCCATAATGTAATGATTAAAATTAAACTTTCATATATTTTAGATTCATTACACACCAACTGAAATTTTTCAGGTCTTTTATTGTTTTAATACTGATGATTTTGGCATACAGCTCATGAAAACCCAAAAATCCTGTCTCAAAAAATTAGCATATCAAGAAAAGGTTCTCTAAAGAGCTATTACCCTAATCTTCTGAATCAACTAATTAACTCTAAACACATACAAAAGATTCCTGAGGCTTTTAAAAACTCCCTGCCTGCTTCATTACTCAAAACCGCCATCATGGGTAAGACTGCCGACCTGACTGATGTCCAGAAGGCCATCATTGACACCCTCAAGCAAGAGGGTAAACCCAGAAAGAAATTTCTGAACAATTAGGCTGTTCCCAGAGTGCTGTATCAAGGCACCTCAATGGGAAGTCTGTTGGAAGGAAACAATGTGGCAGAAAACGCTGTACAACGAGAAGAGGTGACTGGACCCTGAGGAAGATTGTGGAGAAGGACCGATTCCAGACCTTGGGAGACCTGCGGAAGCAGTGGACTAAGTCTGGAGTAGAAACATCCAGAGCCACCGTGCACAAGCGTGTGCAGGAAATGGGCTACAGGTGCCGCATTCCTCAGGTAAAGCCACTTTTGAACCAGAAACAGAGAAGCAGCACTGGGCTACAGAGAAGCAGCACTGGACTGTTGCTAAGTGGTCCCAAGTACTTTTTTCTGATGAAAGCAAATTTTGCATGTCATTCGGAAATCAAGGTGCCAGAGTCTGGAGGAAGACTGGGGAGAAGGAAATGCCAAAATGCCTGAAGTCCAGTGTCAAGTACCCACAGTCAGTGATGGTGTGGGGTGCCATGTCAGCTGCTGGTGTTGGTCAACTGTGTTTCATCAAGGGCAGGGTCAATGCAGCTAGCTATCAGGAGATTTTGGAGCACTTCATGCTTCCATCGGCTGAAATGCTTTATGGAGATGAAGATTTCATTTTTCAGCACGACCTGGCACCTGCTCACAGTGCCAAAACCACTGGTAAATGGTTTACTGACCATGGTATTACTGTGCTCAATTGGCCTGCAACTCTCCTGACCTGAACCCCATAGAGAATCTGTGGGATATTGTGAAGAGAAAGTTGAGAGACGCAAGACCCAACACTCTGGATGAGCTTAAGGCCGCTATCGAAGCATCCTGGGCCTCCATAACACCTCAGAAGTGTCACAGGCTGATTGCCTCCATGCCACGCCGCATTGAAGCAGTCATTTCTGCCAAAGGATTCCCGACCAAGTATTGAGTGCATAACTGAACATTATTATTTGATGTTTTTTTTTTTATTTTGTTTTAAACACTTTTATTTTATTGGACGGATGAAATATGCTAATTTTTTGAGACAGGTTTTTTGGTTTCATGAGTTGTATGCCAAAATCATCAGTATTAAAACAATAAAAGACCTGAAAATTTCAGTTGGTGTGTAATGATCTAAAATATATGAAAGTTTAATTTTAATCATTACATTATGGAAAATAATGAAATTTAGCACTATATGCTAATTTTTTGAGAAGGACCTGTACATAAGAATGATGTGGAGGGTAATATTGTGGGTTTGAGAGGGAATGAAGTCTCGGTTGCATGGAAGAGTTTGGGAACGCATGGGATGTCTAATAGACAGAGGGAATTGTATGGATGTCCTTGCACAATATTTTGCCTGTGCGACAGGTTCAGAAGAGACGAGGTCTGACCAGAACGGATGTGTGCCCGAGAGAAGGATGTTGTGGATGTGAGACTGTGTGGCATACTATGTGGGACTGTGATTACCGTACAGTGTGTGGAAGTGTGTAGGTGGGTTGTGTAAGGAGTTAGCGGGGGTGAGTTTTATTGACTGGCGTGTTGCAATGTTTGGAATTGGTGCATGTGGTCGTGTGAGAATAAATCCTGTGGTTAATTATGACTTGTGTGATGCAGAGTTTGTGGGATGTGAGGAATTTAGGTATTTTCAGAGAGAAGCATTTATCTGTGAATAAGTGTGTCGGGCTGATCCTTTCTAGATTATACTTGATTTATAAATTAGACAGTGAAGGCGGTGCTGGTTCTGATGCAGAGGGCGTTTGGAAATTTAAAAAATGGCAGCACCTGATCAAATATCAGTGAATTTTAGTGATGTTTATGACGTCTTTGTGTATACCTTTGGTTTGTTGTGCTAAAATAAATGAGCCATGATGATGAGAGTTGAAACAACGACGTTTAAGTTGATGAGCTTATATTGAGTTGTTTATAACTAACCTGAATGGTTTAAAAAAAAAAAAAATAGTCCAAAACACCGTGTCTGCAAATGGAGATTCTGGTTTGGCTTTTATCCTAAGTCATATTACAAGACTCGTTAAAGGGTTGATTGTGACTTGTAGGATCGCTACTTCCAATAGGTGGCGCTATAGAGTACAAGTCCTCTTTGTTTGAAGAGGCAATTTGCATATTTATTACTGGTCATCATTCTTATATATTACATATTTTTTGGTTGCTGCCTCTCTTGCTTCCTCCCTTTTTTTGATAAACCGGATACCTTTTTACTATTATTAATATGCACATGTCACTTTTTGCATTGTCCTTGCTCTAGTGCGACATATATATTTATCATTATTGGATATTTCATCCCTGCAAATTGTTATTGTCGCCATTATTCTCTGCGTTGTTTCTAGTCCTTTCGGTTTGTGCCTTAAACATCTTGGGTTGTCTCCCACTTTTGTATTAGTTTTAAATAATATATTTACATTCAATAAAGATTTTTTCTTTTATATTAGACTATTTACGGTTTGTTCTTCGTCCTTTAATTTTCATTTCTGATTTGTCTATATTTCCATGTACACATATACAGTGGTGATGGTATATCTTATATTTATCTATTGACATTTAAGTCCCACTAAGTCTGTACAGTTAGGTCCATAAATATTTGGACAGAGACAACATTTATTAATTTTGGTTCTAGACATTACCACAATGAATTTGAAACAAAACAATTCAGATGCAGTTGAAGTTCAGACTTTCAGCTTTCATTTGAGGGTATCCACATTAAAATTGGATGAAGGGTTTAGGAGTTTCAGCTCCTTAACATGTGCCACCCTGTTTTTAAAGGGACCAAAAGTAATTGGACAAATGACTCCAAGGCTATTTCATGGACAGGTGTGGGCAATCCCTTTGTTATGTCATTCTCAATTAAGCACATGAAAGGGCTGGTGTTGATTTGAGGTGTGGTGTTTGCATTTGGAAGGTTTTGCTGTGAAGGAAACATGTGGTCACAGGAGCTCTCCATGCAGGTGAAACAGGCCATCCTTAAGCTGCAAGAACAGAAAAAAACCCATCCAAGAAATTGCTACAACATTAGAAGTGGCAAAATCTACAATTTGGTACGTCCTAAGAAAGAAAGCACTGGTGAACTCATCAATCCAAAAAGACCTGGGAGCCCACAAAAGACAACAGTGGTGGATGATCGCCGCATACTGTCTTTGGTGAAGAAGAACCCGTTCACAACATCAACTGAAGTCCAGAACACTCTCAGTGAAGTAGGTGTATCTGTCTCTAAGTCAACAGTAAAGAGAAGACTCCATGAAAGTAAATACAAAGGGTTCACATCTAGATGCAAACCATTCATCAATTCCAAAAATAGACAGGCCAGAGTTAAATTTGCTGAAAAACACCTCCAGAAGCCAGCTCAGTTCTGGAACAGTATTCTATGGACAGATGAGACAAAGATCAACCTGTACCAGAATGATGGGAAGCCAAAAGTTTGGAGAAGAAAGGGAACGGCACATGATCCAAGGCACACCACATCCTCTGTAAAACATGGTGGAGGCAACGTGATGGCATGGGCATGCATGGCTTTCAATGGCACTGGGTCACTTGTGTTTATTGATGACATAACAGCAGACAAGAGTAGCCGGATGAATTCTGAAGTGTACCGGGATATACTTTCAGCCCAGATTCAGCCAAATGCTGCAAACTTGATTGGACGGCGCTTCATAGTACAGATGGATAATGACCCCAAGCATACAGCCAAAGCTACACAGGAGTTCATGAGTGCAAAAAAGTGGAACATTCTTCAATGGCCAAGTCAATCACCAGATCTTAACCCAATTGAGCATGCATTTCACTTGCTCAAATCCAGACTTAAGAGGGAAAGACCCACAAACAAGCAAGACCTGAAGGCTGCGGCTGTAAAGGCCTGGCAAAGCATTAAGAAGGAGGAAACCCAGCGTTTGGTGATGTCCATGGGTTCCAGACTTAAGGCAGTGATTGCCTCCAAAGGATTCGCCACAAAATATTGAAATAAAAATATTTTGTTTGGGTTATGTTTATTTGTCCAATTACTTTTGACCTCCTAAAATGTGGAGTGTTTGTAAAGAAATGTGTACAATTCCTACATTTTCTAATACATATTTTTGTTCAACCCTTCAAATTAAACGTTACAATCTGCACTTGAATTCTGTTGTAGAGGTTTCATTTCAAATCCAATGTGGTGGCATGCAGAGCCCAACTCGCGAAAATTGTGTCACTGTCCAAATATTTCTGGCCCTGACTGTATATGTATGCCTAGAGGTTTTCTAAATACTCTCCATTCTTTGTAGGTGGGAAAATTAGCAAAATCATGAGTGTATCAAATCCTTATTTTCTCCACTGTATGTTGGAGACACCAGACGAGGTTTGCTGCACATATGGTGGAACTTCAATAACGTCAGACGTCTATTGGAAGCCAGCAACCATCTAATATCTCAAATCTGTAATATTCCAATAATCAGAACTAAAGAACAAGCCGTACTTGCCATTGACTTGGATTCAATTCCCCTATGAAATACATACAGTGATTGTACATATTACCATTGCTAGATCAAGAGTTACGGTAGCGAGCTTTTGAAGACCCCTAAATGCCGTCCATTGGTGGAAATCATTGATTAATGAAACCCCCTCATCCCCAATAATGTTTTGTAGAACGGTTAATCTTGTGTCGTTGTAAACGGGATGACCAATTATACTGAACACAATGCCTCGTAGAATTTCAATGAATTCATTGTCATTATGATGTAATATTTGATCATTTATTTCTAAATAAAAATGTTTAGTTTAAAAAAAAACAACAAATCTTCCGACGGTGTAAAGTGGAGGGGTGAGTATTACACGTTTTAATGCATTACGGTAGAATAGGAAGTAATAAATCTATTGCATGATGTGTTTTATTCACATATAACTTCACTGCACGGACATTAATGTGCACTTGCCTGACGAACGAGCCAGTTAGGGTCCGGAAATGAGTAGCAAAATAAAATTTGCTTTCTATTCATCTAATCTCATCTGTGGAATCCATCCTGCAATGCCTAGAAGCGCGGGTTCTCACACGGGTAATTTCTTTTCATCACATTTACATACACACAGCTCTGCTATATACGCAAATTACATACACACGGCTCTGCTAGTAAAGCACATTTACATATGCACACAGCTCCACTACAAAAGCACATTCACATACACATAGAGCTCTGATACAGACACACACATATATCATGCATATGCATAGTTATGTAAGGGGAGGACGGGACTGTAGTCATGACCTGAGATACTGTAACATCGATGTCCAGTCCTTCCACTACAGAAAACTGTAGTCTTCTCTTCAGCATACCTGCATCTCCACATTCAGACTCCCCTGGGAACTTCCCAGGCGACCCCCATTAACCCCTTCCCGACCCATGATGCCTACGTTGGCGTCATGAAAACCTGTGCCATCCCGACCCATGACGCCAACGTAGGCGTCGTGCTATAAATCATGTTCCTGTGGGTCGGGTGACCGGGGTCACTGAAAGGTCACCCGACCCGCAGGCACAGGACCCTTAGTGGCTACGATCACTCTGATAGGCTGTTTCACTTTTATTAGCCAATCAGAGCGATTTGTAATATTTCACCAATGAAACTGGTGAAATATTACAATCCAGCCATGGCCGATGCTGCAATAGCATCAGCCATGGCTGGAGACCGCGATCTGACCCCCCCACATCGAGTTACGGCGGTGATCGGCCGCCACCACCGAAAGATGGCGGTGATCGGTCACCGCCGTCACTATCTGCTCCTGCGATCCGCTGCCCCCACCTTCCGATCCCCCCCTCACCTTCCGACCCCCCCTACTCACCTCTCCCGGTCCACCGATGTCCCTGGATCCGTCCCGGCGGCTGCCCGGGATTCTTCATGGGCGCCCTCCAGTGTACAAAAATTTATTCTGATGACTGTGATAAACTGTCACAGTGATCAAAATAAAAAAAAGTAAATGAACCCCCCCTGGCATAGGTAGGGACAAATAATAAAATAATTTATTTTAATTTTTTTTCTAGCGGATTTTGCTGCTGATCCGCGGCGGATATTGCTGGGTCCGCGGATTGCTGCTGATCCGCGGCGGATTTTGCTGGGGATCCGCGGCGGATTTTGCTGGGATCCGCGGCGGATTTTGCTGCTGATCCGCGGCGGATTTTGCTGCTGATCCGCAGCGGATTTTTCTGCTGAACCGCCGCGGAGATTTTGCTGCGGATCCGCAGCGGATTTGCGCTGCGGATCCACAGCAGATACAGAAACCATGTACAGTACAATGCAAATAAATGGTTAAAAAAACGCTGTACACATGCGGATTTGCTGCGGTTTTAAATCTGCAGCATGTCAATTCTTTGTACGGATTCCGCAGCGGTTTTACACCTATTCCATTATAGGTGTAAAACCGCAGGGAAAAACCACAACAAATCCTCAGGTCATTTTACCTGCAGATTTAAGAAAAATCCGCAAGTGAATCCGCAACGTGTGCACGGGACCTCAGGGTTAGGGTTAGACTGGGTTTCATATTGCATTATGGCAGTCCGTTAGATGGACTGCGTTTCACCGTGGTATAACGCTGTGTAACGCAGTCCGTTAATGCTGCCATTCACCCCATTTGTGTGCGCATCGCAAAGCATGCCGTAAAGCGGCATGCGTTCGCGACGTGCCGTCATTCAGTGACGGAGCCTCGGACACGGGCTGCAGCGTCTGGGCTCCGTCACGGCTAGCACAGATGAATCATCTGCTGATTCATCTGCGCTAGCGGGTATAGCATAACGCAATCGCGTTATGCTATACCGTTACCAGCCGGTCAACGCTACGTGTTGAAGGGGCTGGTAAAACGCAATATGAACCCAGCCTTAGGGTTAGCATTAGGGTTAAGGTTAGAATTAGGGTTGGAATTTGGGTTAGGGTTGGAATTAGGGTTAGGCTTGTGGTTAGGTTTATGGTTAGAGTTGGGATTAGGGTTAGGGGTGTGTGTTGGGGTTAGGGTTATGGTTTGTATTAGGGTTAGGTGTGTGTAGGGGTTAGGGTTGTGTTGGGGTTAGGGTTGGAGTTAGAATTGAGGGGTTTCCACTATTTAGGCACATCAGGGGGTCTCCATACGCGACATGGCGCCAACATTGATTCCTGCAAATTTTGCGTTCAAAAAGTCAAACAGTGCTCCCTTTATTCCAAGCCCCGACGTATGCCCAAACAGTGGTTTATCCCCACATATGGGGTATCAGCGTACTCGGGAAAAATTGCACAACAACTTTGGGGGTTCTAATTTCTCCTGTTAACATTGGGAAAAAAATTGGGGACTAAAAAATTATTTTTGTGGAAAAAAAATGATTTTATATTTTCACGGCTCTGCGTTATAAACTTCTGTGAAGGACTTGGAGATTCAAAGTGCTTACCACACATCTATAGGAGTTCCTTGGGGGATCTAGTTTCCAAAAGGGGTCACTTGTGAGGAGTTCTACTGTTTAGGCACATCAGGGACTCTGCAAACTTAACATGACGCCCGAAGACCATTCCATCAAGTGGGCATTTCAAAACGTCACTACTTCCCATCCGAGCCCCGACGTGTGCCCATACAGTAGTTTTCTCCCACATATGGGATATCAGCATACTCAGGACAAATTGGACAACAACTTTTGGGGTCTAATTTCTCATGTTACCCTTGGGAAAATAAAAAAATTGGGGACTAAAAGATCCTGATTGTGGAAAAAATATGATTTTTTTATTTTCATGCCCGGGCGTTATAAACTTCTGTGTAGCCCTTGGGGGTTCAAAGTGCTCACCACACATCTAGATAAGTTCTTTGCATGGTCTAGTTTCCAAAATGGGGTCACTTGTGGGGAGTTTCTACTGTTTAGGCACATCAGGGGCTCTGCAAACGTAACAAGATGCCCGCAGACCATTCCATCAAATCGGCATTTCAAAGCGTCACTATATCCCTTCCGAGCCCTGACGTGTGCCCAAACAGTGGTTCCCCCCACATATGGGTTACTAGCATACTCAGGACAAACTGGACAACAACTTTTGGGGTCCAATTTCTCCTGTAACCCTTGTGAAAATAAAAAAGTGGGCTAAAAAGTCTTTTTTTAAGAAAAAAAAAATGATTTTTTATTTTCACGGCTCTGCGTTATAAACTTCTGTGAAGCACCTGGGGGTTCAAAGTGCTCACTATGCATCTAGATAAGTTCCTTAGGGGGTCTAGTTTCCAAAATGGGGTCAAAATGGTGGTGGGGGAGCTCCAATGTTTAGGCACACAGGGACTCTCCAAATGCAACATGGCAACCGCTAAATATTCCAGCATATTTTCCATTCAAAAAGTCAAATGGCGCTCCTTCCCTTCTGAGCCCTGCCGTGCGCCCAAACAGTGGTTTATGATCACATATGAGGTATCGGTGTACTCAGGACAAATTGCCCAACAAATTTTAGGATAAAATTTATACTGTTGCCCATGTGAAAATGTAAAAACTGAGGCTAAAAGAAAATTTTTGTGAAAAAAAAGTACTTTCTTTTTTTTACAGATCAATTTGTGAAGCACCTGGGGTTCAAAGTGATCACTATGCATCTAGATAAGTTCCTTAGGGGGTCTAGTTTCCAAAATTGGGTCACTTGTGGGGGAGCTCCAATGTTTAGGCACACAGGGACTCTCCAAATGCAACATGGCAACCGCTAAATATTCCAGCATATTTTCCATCCAAAAAGTCAAATGGCGCTCCTTCCCTTCTGAGCCCTGCCGTGCGCCCATACAGTGGTTTATGACCACATATGAGGTATCTGTGTACTCAGGAGAAATTGCCGAACAAATTTTAGGATCCATTTTATCCTGTTGCCCATGCAAAAATGAAAAAATTGATGCTAAAAGAAAATTTTTGTTGGAAAAATTAAAATGTCCATTTTTTCCTTCCACGTTGCTTTAGTTCCTGTGAAGCACCTGAAGGGTTAATAATCTTCTTGAATGTAGTTTTGAATAGCTTGAGGGGTGCAGTTTTTATAATGGTGTCACTTTTGGGTATTTTCTGCCATATAGACCCCTCAAAGTGACTTCAAATGTGAGGTGGTCCCTAAAAAATGGTTTTGTAAATTTTGATGTAAAAATGAGAAATCGCTGGTCAACTTTTAACCCTTATAACTTCCTAACAAAAAAAATGTTGTTCCCAAAATTGAGCTGATGTAAAGTAGACATGTGTGAAATGTTATTTATTAACTATTTTGTGTCACATAACTCTCTGGTTTAACAGAATAAAAATTAAAAATTTGAAAATTACAAAATTTTCGCCAAATTTCCATTTTTTTCACAAATAAACGCAAAAATTATCGACCTAAATTTACCACTAACATGAAGCCCAATATGTCACGAAAAAACAATCTCAGAATCGCTAGGATCCGTTGAAGCGTTCCTGAGTTATTATCTCATAAAGGGACACTGGTCAGAATTGCAAAAAATGGCAATGTCTTTAAGGTCAAAATAGGCTGGGTCATGAAGGGGTTAATGGAGACAGTCCAGGATAACTTGAACATAATCTTTACTTAACTCTTGACACGTTCCATCGACAGTTGGCACATCATGGGATTCACTTGTTTCCTTATCTTTCCCTGCTTTGCTGTCACTTCTGTGCAGTACACGCCCGGACCAGTCTGTCCTAGACTGCTCCCCAGTTCCTTCCTGGCCTGACCTCGCCATGATGAAAATTCCTTCTGCCTGTTTCGCCCCAGACTCTAAATCATCAGTCACCAGGTTTGGTTGTCTTCGATCTTGTCGAAGCTCCAACTTTCTTCATCTCCTCAGTCCAACCAACTCCTGCCCTAAAAGCATCAGCCCAGGAGATGAGCAGCCACATTTTTCCTTTCCTGTTCTGGCCCACTGCTATGACATACAGTGGCTGTTGGTAACGTGAGCTGCAGCACTTGAACGTTACGTGGCTGCACAGTTGTCCGGGCCTATAGCCCATATGGACACTTGGGCACCCTGGCCCTATCTGACCTAACTTCCTAGAAATTTCTCTTACTACCCGGCAGCCCCTCCTACACTTAACCTATCTCTGACTACAACTAGTGTGTGCTAGATGCCCCCCATCTAGTGGCCATTCCCACGCATTACACTTTCCCTATACTGTACACGAAAACATAGCGAACATTATCACATATACAATGAGGAACAATCAAACATGGAAACAAAGCGATGGTAATAACCAGAAGGGGTAGCAGTACCATATCATACATGAGGTAGTACATGTAACATTACCAGTAAGCAAAAAGGCACAAATACGACAATGAACATTAACTTAACCCCTTTACAGTTACATACACACACAACTCTGCTGTATATGCACATTTGCATACACAAACACTGTCACATTACTCCATTTGCAGTTCCTTCCAGTGCATGTGATTGATTACATGATGTGAAAGGTCCTTGAGATTGTGGGTGGAAGGTCCTTCAGCTGCTCACTCAGGAAGTGCAGCCTCTGTGCAGGTTTTGGAACCTCTCCTGCTCTGCACCAGTTAGATAAGTGTGGGGCTGGAGGAAGGAGAGCAGTTCTCTCGGTGACCAGGAAGGCCATTGTCTCATTATTCTCCGACACAGGAAGTTGCCTATGGTTTATAAGATGCAATTACTTATTAGGAAAAAATTTTCTTGCTAAAAGTGTTTCTTATATGCCAAAAAGTACAGTAAGTTCTAAAGTAATTTCCATTTTTCATTTTATCATATGGCTGTCTGTTACATGTTTTCCTACAATTTACAAATAAGTTATATTTATATAGTTTCTCCCCGTCAACAAAACACGGATTTTGGTAAAGACTTACCTGTAAAATCCTTTTCAGCGAAGGAAGGAAGAGAGACACAGTAATTCATTACTGATGGGTAGGCGGAGCCCCAGATCAGGATGTTACCTCAGATCAAAAGAGTGATGACTGGCTGGCCCCTCCAGCTCGGGCTCCTCCTACTCAGCTCCAGTCGTATCAAAGCTTTTAGGAAAAGAGCCAAGATCACCAGCGGAGCAACATAACCCTTCTGAAGGAACTTCAGAGAAAAAACACAAGGATACAGGTTATGCATGCAAAGAAAGCCAAAAACCACAGAGTTCCAGGTACTACTCACGGAACCTGACTACTGCGATGAGCTGGCGATGCTGGAACAGAGCCTTAGCGCGCTGACCTCAGCCCAGATAATCGCTATCAGATAAGGGTCGCGCTGCATCTGAAAACATCAACACACTTCTGCCGTGGGAGGGTGCTGTGTCTCTCTTCCTTCCTTCGCTGAAAAGGATTTTACAGGTAAGTCTTTACCAAAATCCGTGTTTCAGCTGCAGATGAAGGAAGAGAGCCACAGTAATTCATTACTGATGGGACGTCCCAAAGCAGTTCAAAAATAAGGGTGGGAAAAAACCAATAAAAGGCAGAAACCCAACAACCTTAACAACAAAGCGCAACCAGCGCTAACACAAGTTCATCCAGAACTTTAAACTACAGCTGCCTGCAGGACCCTACGTCCGAGGGCTGCATCAGCGGAAGCACTGACGTCCACTTTATAAAATCTTGTAAACGTGTGGACAGAGCGCCAAGTCGCCGCTCGGCAAAGCTGCACTGCCGAAGCACCTTGATGAAAAGCCCACGATGAAGCCACAGCTCTCGTGGAATGGGCACGAATCTTAATCGGGCAAGATTCACCCCGAAGACGGTAAGCTTCCAAAATAGCTGACCGGATCCAACGAGCTATAGAACCCTTGGAAGCTCGTTGACCACGCCGACGACCTGCCGGAACCACAAACAGGGAGTCCGTCTTACGAAAACCTTGAGTAATAGATAGATAAAACTTCAAGGCCCGCACTAAATCCAATGTGTGTAAATCTCGCTCTTTCGTATTCTTCGGATCCGGACAGAGTGAGGGCAACACAATATCCTGGTTAACATGAAATTGTGACACCACTTTAGGCAAAAAATCACCCCGAGTGCGAAGCACTACACGATCCGGAAAAAACTCCAGAAAAGGAGGCGAGCAAGAAAGAGCTGCCAATTCAGAAACTCTCCTCAAGGAAGTGACTGCAACAAGGAAAGCCACCTTCCAAGAAAGTAAAGAAAGGCTAGCAGAAACCATAGGTTCAAAAGGTTTATGCTGAAGAGCCTCCAAAACAAGGTTGAGCCGCCAAGGAGACACAGGTGCCTTCCGCGGCGGAAACTTACGAGAGATACCTCGGAAAAAAGAGATCACGTCTCTATTCGAAGCAATGGTTCTCCGGAATAATAAGGACAGAGCAGAAATCTGACCTTTCAGAGTGCTAACTGCCAAACCCTTGTCTAGCCCATGTTGCAGAAAAGCCAACAGGTTGGGAATGGAAAACTTTCTCGGGTTCCGAGAAGACCCCAAACACCACGAAAAGAAGGTTTCCCAAATTTTGTGGTAAATCCTAGAAGTAGCCGGACATCTTGCAGCACGAAGGGTAGCAATGACCTCGGCTGAAAAACCTCTACGGGTCAAGATCTCGGTCTCAAGAGCCACGCCGTCAAACGCAGGGACATCAAGTCCGGATGACAAATGGGCCCCTGAGTCAACAAGTCCTGTTGAAGAGGGAGTGGAAACGGAGGTGCCGCCAACAGCGACATTATTGTCGAGAACCACACCCTTCTTGGCCAGTCTGGAGCTATCAGAATAGCTGGAATTCTCTCTAGTCTGATCCGACGCAGCACTAGAGGAAGTAAGGATATCGGCGGGAATACATAGATCAGCTTGAACTGATCCCACTGAGCCACTAGAGCATCCACCGCCACCGCCTTCGGGTCCTTGTACCTGGACATGAATGTCGGTAACTTGGCATTGGACCTGGAAGCCATCAAAACCACTTGGGGGTTCCCCAGCGAGAGCACAGTAGTGCAAAGACTTCCGGGTGGAGGCTCCATTCCCCGGGATCCATCCTTCTGCGACTGAGAAAGTCCGCTGTAATATTCTGGACCCCTGGAATGTGAATCGCCGAAATGGCTGGTACATTGGCCTCTGCCCAAATCAGAATTCGGGACACCTCTACCATGAGTCTGGAACTCCTTGTCCCACCTTGGTGATTGATATACGCGACAGCCGTCGCATTGTCTGTCTGCACACGGACTGGCAGACCGCTCAAAGGGACCGTCCAATGTTGGAGGCAAAGAAAAAATCGCCCTCAATTCCAGGATGTTGATCGGAAGCACAGACTCTTCCGGTGACCATACCCCTGAATCCAGAGATTGGTCCAAACACCCCCCAGCCCGTCAGGCTGGCATCGGTGGTTATGACTGACCACTTCAGAGGGAGGAAAGACTTCCCCAGGGAGAATGCCCTGGACGTAACCACCATTCTAGAGAATCCCGCACCGCGCGAGAAATGGTGACACTGCAATCCAGCGATTGCGACTGGTTCCATCGACTCAAGATGAACCTTTGAAGAGTCCTGGAGTGGAACTGGGCAAAAGGAATTGCCTCCATGGACGCCACCATCAGTCCCAGAAGACGCATACACTTCCGTAGGGACATTGCCGTTGAGGCTGTCATAATCTGTACATGTCGAAGAAGACATGACTGTTTGTCTGGTGGTAAGGAAACTACCGACCGAAACGTGTCGAGATGCATTCCCAAAAAGAGAATTGTCCTTGATGGTTCCAGGGACGACTTCTCCCAATTGACCAGCCAACCGAAGTCTTTCAGAAACTGAAGAGAACAAATCCCGAGCCGTCAATGCCTCCTCCTCCGAGGAAGACACGATCAAAAGATCGTCCAGATAAGGGAGAATCGTAATCCCCTGTCTTCGAAGGAGTGCCATGAGGGGCGCCAGAACTTTTGTAAAGACCCTTGGCGCTGAGGCTAAGCCGAACGGCAGAGCCACGAACTGGTAATGATTCTGACCTATGGCAAATCGAAGAAAGCGCTGATGAGCCTTTCCGATGGGAATATGCAAATAGGCGTCGCGAATGTCGATTGACACCAGAAAATCGTTCTGTGACAGAGCTGCCACAACGGAACGAAGCGACTCCATGCGAAATTTCCGGGTATGGACATGCGGTTTAATCGCTTGAGATCCAGAATCGGGCGAAATTTGTTCTCCTTTTTGGGAACTATAAAAAGGTTGGAATAAAAACCTTTTCCTGGGTCCTCTGACGGAACCGGTATCACTACACCCTTTTGTAGTAGCGATTCGACCTCTCGCTGTAGAGCGACAACAAGCTCGGGTTCCGACGGAACGCGAGATTGACAAAAAACATTTGGGGGTTGAGAAGCAAACTCTATGAAATAGCCTGCCGACACTATCCGCGTTACCCAGGAATCTGGAACGCGAGCCATCCAAGTCTCCTTGAAAAGAAGCAGGCGACCCCCACTCGAGAATCCTCGAGTGGACCCCTGGCGTCAATCCGACTTTGCGGGTTTCTTGTCAAGTTCCCGCTTGTTCTGGCGGAAACTCTGCTTCCAGGGAGTACGAGTTTTCTGAGAGGATTTCTTTCCTGAGAAAGAAGGACGACCCGATCCCCACGAGGAGTGACTAGATCGTCCTCGGCCCCGAAAGGACCGCCGACCACTATAAACACCAGGCTTACTGGACACCGAGGCCATGGCCCTTCGCTGTGGTAATGCTGATTCCTTTGCCTTAGCCTTGGAAATCAGCTCTGTGAGGTCGGATCCAAAAAGATGGCCACCCTTGTAAGGTAAGGCCAACAACCCTTGTTTGGAAACTGCGTCCCCGGCCCACTGTCTGAGCCATAAAGCTCTTCTGACTGTGACCGCTGAAGCTTGCGCTTTGGCCAGCAGAGATGCCGTATCCAGACCGGCATCAAAGATATAACAGGCTGCCGTTTCTAACCATTCACAAGTTTCCCGTATCTCAGATAACGGAGATTCATTTTGCAACTCCGTCTTCAGACGTGCCAACCAGCTTAGAGAAGCTCTAGCAGCACACATGGATCCTAGCACTGCTCGAAATCCATGACCCGCAGCCTCATAGCTTGCTTTTGCCGCCAATTCTGCCTTTCTATCCAAAGGCTCCTGTAAGCTCGCTTTTCCCTTAATAGGGAGTAGTGAGGATTTACTAAGCTGAGATAAGGACACATCCACTTCAGGAGCAGAAGTCCAATTAGCCTTTAACTCCGTAGAGCAAGGATAAAGTGTATCAAAGAAATGCGTTCCAATCTGGACATAGACGTTCCTCCTCTATTACACCATTAAGCTCATCCAGAGCTGGCAATGTTGTGCGCGAAGCACGGGACTCCTGGAACATGCGTGCTGTTTTACCAGGACGACTAGTTACCTCCTCCGGTAACTGTAATATCTCTCTCATGGCTTCAATTAATGCCTCCGTACGCTTCGCCATAGAGGAACGCCCCTGCGGCTCGTCCGCATCTGGATCGGATATTTCTCCATCCGAATATAAAGGGGAACTCTGCCCAATATCAGATACATCTGACTCGCTCCGTGTAGAGGCCGGTAACGGCCTGCGTCGCTTCCTCTGAGAGGAATTAGCAGACACATATTGACCTAAAAGGTCAGATAAGTTATTAATCGATCGAGCGATATCATCCAATTTTCCACCGCTGTCGACCGCAGCGCTAGACGCTGTGGAGGTCTGCGTATCTGATTGCCGCAATGGCACTGGGACGTGATCCGCGGCATCTGAACTCTGTTCAGACATGTCTCATCTGAATGAGCAGGTCAAAGCGGTAATACCAGCAAAAAAAACTATGCGGTTTTTTTTTTTTTTTTTTTCAAACGCTGAAGGTTAACGCTCCACCAAGCAGAGTTACCCCAGCGGTATTCAGTCAGCAAATTTAGCAGGTAGAAATAACCCTCAAAGGGGTTAATATTGCAAACTCACCAAAATATATATATATTTGTGAGCCCCAGCCAATTTTTATGTCTCTGATGAGACTGCAGCTGCAGGATAGCGATCGCTGCGCTGCGGAGTGAGGAATCCACACTCACCCAGCTGGCCGTGGTGTCTATATGAGGAGGGGAGCGGTCCGAGGAGCCCAGGAGCCTGAGTAATGGCCGCCACAGTGAGGGGGTCGCAGGAGAAAAGCCAGAGCGCGCGTCTTCCTGCTCAAAAGACCGGGATAGATAGGCCACGCCCCCTGCTAGCTCAAATAATGAGCGCGAAATCTCCCCGCTCCTGCTCCCTCTCTGTCCTGCAGCTATCTGCCTGCGGACAAAAAATCACCACATCTTCATGTAGAAGCGCTGTCACAGCAGCGCTGAAGCATACTGACTTTACATGTAGTAGCGCTGTCACAGTAGCGCTGAAGCATACTGACATTACATGTAGTAGCGCTGTCACAGTAGCGCTGAAGCATACTGATATTACATGTAGTAGCGCTGTCACAGCAGCGCTGAAGCTTACTGACATTTACATGTAGTAGCGCTGTCACAGCAGCGCTGAAGCTTACTGACATTACATGTATTAGCGCTGTCACAGCAGCGCTGAAGCTTACTGACATTTACATGTAGTAGCGCTGTCACAGCAGCGCTGAAGCATACTGACATAGTAACGCTGACATTAATAATAGCGCTGCTCATTCAGACGCTAAAGCACTCACACATAATTATTATTAAAATTTGTGTGGAGTACTCACCAGCCAAGGCGCACACAGGGACCCTCAGGGTTTCTGGCGCAGTGCCCATGCTTCCCCCCAGGGCGAAGAACGCAGTGACCGCACGTGTGGTTTGCGTTCCCGCCAGAGAAGCTCTCCTCATCCCCCAGGGCCGGCAAGGATTCTGCAGGGACTTTGAGTGAATACAGATCCGCCAAGGGAGAGGTTGGGGTACAGCAGCGCTGGTACCCCTGAGACCTCTAGACCAACTAGTGATCCAAGTCTCCTGTCCGAATATTAAAATAATAAAATTTTCTGAGGAGCTGCATTAGCAGCGACCATCCTCTGGACCTCAAATCTTAGACTGGAGCTGAGTAGGAGGAGCCCGAGCTGGAGGGGCCAGCCAGTCATCACTCTTTTGATCTGAGGTAACATCCTGATCTGGGGCTCCGCCTACCCATCAGTAATGAATTACTGTGGCTCTCTTCCTTCATCTGCAGCTGAAATACAATTTTCCACTAATTCATTTTTCACACTCTAGGTATAATAATGGCTTCTCTCTGTGTGGGATTTTTGATGTTTAATGGGGTTGTCCACTAATTGAACAACCCCTTTTAATTCCTCAGCTTTAATCCCTTTAACCCCTTCACCCCCAAGGGTGGTTTGCACGTTAATGACCGGGCCAATTTTTACAATTCTGACCACTGTCTATTTTATGAGGCTATAACTCTGGAACGCTTCAACTGATCTTAGCGATTCTGAGACTGTTTTCTCGTGACCTATTGTACTTCACGTTAGTGGTAAAATTTCTTCGATATAACTTGCGTTTATTTTTGAAAAAAATGCAAATATGGTGAAAATTTTGACAATTTTCAAACTTTGAATTTTTATTCCCTTAAAACAGAGAAATATGTCACACAAAATAGTTAAGAAATAATATTTCCCACATGTCTACTTTACATGAGCACAATTTTGGAACCAACATTTTTTTTGTTAGGAAATTATAAGGGTTAAAAGTTAACCAGCGATTTCTCATTTTTACAACAAAATTTACAAAGCCATTTTTTTAGGGACCACCTCACATTTGAAGTCACTTTGAGGGTCTATATGGCAGAAAATACCCAAAAGTGACACCATTCTAAAAAACTGCACCCTTCAAGGTACTCAAAACCACATTCAAGAAGTTTATTAACCCTTCAAGTGCTTCACAGGAGCAGAAGCAACGTGAAAGGAAAAAATGAATATTTAACTTTTTAGTCACAAAAATGATTTTACAAACTTTTTTTTTTAATTTTCACAAGGGTAAAAGGAGAAAATGGACAGAAAGTTGTTGTGCAATTTCTCCTGAGTACGCCAATACCCCACATGTGGGGAAAACCACTGTTTGGGCACACGGCAGAGCTTGTAAGGAAAGGAGCGCCGTTTGACTTTTTCAAACCAAAATTGGCTTGGAATTGAGATTGGACGCCATGTCACGTTTGGAGAGCCTCTGATGCGCCTAAACAGTGGAAACCCCCCACAAGTGACACCATTTTGGAAACTAGACCCCCTATGGAACTTAGCTAGATCTGTTATGAGCAATTCGAACCCCCAAGTGCTTCACACAAGTTTATAACGTACAGCCGTAAAATTAAAAAATCATATTTTTACCACAAAAAATGATCTTTTCACCCCAATTTTTATTTTCCCAAGGGTTACAAGACTCCAAAAGTTATTGTGCAATTTGTCCTGAGTACGCTGATACCCCAAATGTGGGGGTAAACCACTGTTTGGGTGCATGGCAGAGCTTGGAAGGAAAGGAGCGCCGTTTGACTTTTTCAACTCAGAATTGATTGGACGCCATGTCGTGTTTGGAGAGCTCCTGATCTGCCTAAACAGTGGAAACCCCCGACAAATGACACCATTTTGGAAACTAGACCCCTCAAAGAACTTATCTAGATGTGTGGTAAGAACTTTGAACCCCCAGGTGCTTCACTAAAGTTTATAACGCCCGAGCATGAAAATAAAAAAAACATTTTTTCCACAAACATGATCTTTTAGTCCCCAACTTTTTAATTTCCCAAGGGTAACAGGAGAAACTGGACCCCAAAAGTTGTTGTCCAATTTGTCCTGAGTACGCCGATACCCAATATGTGGGAGAAAACTACTGTAAGGGCACACTCGGGGCTCGGAAGGGAAGTAGTGACGTTTTGGATTGCAGACTTTGATGGAATGGTCTGCGGGCGTCATGTCGCATTTGGAGAGCCCCTGATGTGCCTAAACAGTGGAAACCCCCACAAGTGACCCTATTTTGGAAAATAGACCCCACAAGGAACTTATCTAGATGTGTGGTGAGCGCTATGAAGCCCCAAGTGCTTCACAGAAGTTTATAATGTACAGCCGTAAAAACAAAAATAATCATTTTTTTACAAAAATGATATTTTCGCCCCCAATTTTTTATTTTCCCAAGGGTAACAGAAGAAATTGGACCCCGAGAGTTATTGTGCAATTTGTCCTGAGTACGCTGATACCCCATATGTGGAGGTAAACTACTGTTTGGGCGCATGGCAGAGCTCAGAAGTGAAGGAGCACCGTTTGACTTTTTCAACGCAGAATTGGCTGGAATTGAGATCAGACGCCATGTCACATTTGGAGAGCCCCTGATGTGCCTAAAGAGCGGAAACCCCCCAATTCTAACTCCAACCCTAACTCTAACACACCCCTAACCCTAGTCCCAACCCTAACCATAACCCTAAACCACAAACCTAACCCTAACTTTAGGCGCAACCCCAATTTTAGGGTTAGGTTGCGCCTAATGGGAAAATGGAAATAAATACATTTTTAAAATTTTATTATTTTTCCCTAACTAAGGGGGCGATAAAGGGGGGTTTGATTTACTATTTATAGCGGGTTTTTATGTGGCAGCTGTCACGCTAAAAGACGCTTTTTATTGCAAAATAGTTTTTGCATCACCACATTTTGAGAGCTAAAATTTTTGCATATTTTGGCCCACAGAGTCATGTGAGGTCTTATTTTTTGCGGTACGAGTTAACGTTTTTATTGGTACCATTTTTGAGCACGTGACATTTTTTGATTGCTTTTTATTTTGATTTTTGGGAGGTTAGAATGAACAAAAATCAGCAATTCATGAATTTTTTTGGGGGACGTTTATACCGTTCCGTGTGTGGTAAAATTGATAAAGCAGTTTTATTCTTCGGGTCAGTACGATTACGGCGATACCTTATTTATATCATATTTTTTAGGTTTTGGCGCTTTTAAACAATAAAAACCATTTTATATAAAAAATAATTGTTTTTTCATCGCTTTATTCTGCGAGCTATAACTTTTTATTTTTTTGCTGATGATGCTGTGTGGCGGCTCGTTTTTTGCGGGACAAGATGACGTTTTCAGCGTACCATGTTTATTTATATCGGTCTTTTTGATCGCGTGTTATTCCACTTTTTGTTTTGCGGTATGATGATAAAGCATTGATTTTTTGCATTGTTTTTTTTTTTTTTTTTTAAGGGGTTCACTAAAGGGGTTAACTAGTGAGACAGTTTTATAGGGGGGTTGTTACAGACGCAGCGATACCAAATGTGTACTTTTATTGTTTTGTTTTTTTTATTTACGGGAAGAAATTAATTTATTGGGGAATATTTTTTTTTTACACTTGTGATTTTTATTTTTTTAACTTTGTCCCAGGGTGGGACATTACTGTATTTTATCAGATCGCTGGTGTGACAGAGTGCACGGCACTCTGTCACACCAGCGATCGCTCTGGCATTGCTGCAGGCTTCTCAGTGCCTGCTCTGAGCAGGCACTGAGGAAGCCGCCTCCCTGCAGGACCCAGCGGCCATCTTGGATCCGGGGTCCTGCAGGGAAGAGGCCTTCAGAACAGCGCGGTCACATCGCGCTGTTCTGAGGGTCTCAGGGGAGCGCGCAGGGAGCCCCCTCCCTGCGCGATGCTCCCGTGTCCCCGGTACACCGCGATCATGTTTGATCGCGGTGTGCCAGGGGTTAATGTACCGGGAGCGGACCGTGACCGCTCATGGCACATAGTCCCGGGTGTTAGCTGTGATAATCAGCTGACACTCGGCGGCGATCAGCTGCGCTCCCCCAGGGAGCGCAGCTGATTGCCTTGGACATACTATCCCGTCCATGGTCAGATTGTCACGGGTTTTATGGATGGGATAGTACGTCCAATGGCAGAGAGGGGTTAAAATAAAAACGATTATACAAACCTCCCATACAGATGACCTTCTAGAGGTGTCGGCACCAGGGGCTCATGTGAGGTTGCTACGTAATGTGAGCCTGGTACCCAATCAGCGATGGTATCACTGTTGCCATTTTTGAACAAATCAAATTACAGTAAAAGGAAATTGGAGAGCAGCCGCAGCCCTGGCTTCCTGTTGATGTTCAACACGTCCAAAAGCGGGGACAGTGAAGCTGGCCTTAATTGGGCACAGGGCTCGTGTGATGTAACAACCTCACATGAGCCCTGGGAATGCAAGTTCTGACACCATTGGGAATGGCGCGGGCAAGGAAGGCGAGTATGACTGATTATATTTTAATGAGGCCAAACATGAGTAATGACAAGAGGTTACCTGGTAGTTGACAACTCCTTTAAGAAGGTACATTTTTAAGTTAATACATTGACATTCTGAACATGAAAAAGGCTTCTACCCTGTGTGACTGCTCAGGCGACTAAGAAGAGATGATTTCATCAGAAAACATTTCCCACATTCTGAACATGAAAAAGGTTTCTCCCCAGTGTGGGTTCTCTGCTGTCTATTAAGATGCATTTTCCAGATAAAACATTTCTCACATTCTGAACAGGAAAAAGGCTTAATAATAATAATTTTATTTCTATAGCGCCAACATATTCCGCAGCACTTTACATTATAGAGGGGACTTGTACAGACAATAGACATTTCAGCATAACAATAAACAGATCAAAGTAGATACCAAGAGGAATGAGGGCCCTGCTCGCAAGCTTACAATCTATGAGGCTTCTCTCCTGTGTGACTTCTCTGGTGGTTATCAAGATGCGTTTTCCGGCTAAAACATTTCCCACATTCTGAACAGGAAAAAGGCTTCTCCCCTGTATGAATTCTTCGGTGAGTAACAAGATCTGATTTCTGTTTAAAACATTTCTCACATTCTGAACATGAAAATGGCTTCTCCGCTGTGTGAATACTCTGGTGCCTAACCAAATATGATTTATGGTTAAAACATTTCCCACATTCTGAACATGAAAAAGGCTTCTCCCCTGTGTGAGTTCTCTGGTGTCTAGTAAGACTCGTTTTATTGATAAAACATTTTCCACATTCTGAACAGGAAAAAGGCTTCTCTCCTGTGTGAGTTTTCTGATGCATGATAAGTTCGCTTTTACATTTTAAACATTTTCCACATTCTGAACAGGAAAAAGGCTTCTCCCCTGTATGAATTCTTCGGTGAGTAACAAGATCTGATTTCTGTTTAAAACATTTCCCACATTCTGAACATGAAAAAGGCTTCTCTCCTGTGTGAATTCTCTGGTGCCTAACCAAAGCTGATTTATGGTTAAAACATTTCCCACATTCTGAACATGAAAATGGCTTCTCCCCTGTGTGAGTTCTCTGGTGCCTAACCAAAGCTGATTTCTGTTTAAAACATTTCCCACATTCTGAACATGAAAATGGCTTCTCCCCTGTGTGAGTTCTATGGTGAATAACCAAAGCTGATTTCTGTTTAAAATATTTCCCACATTCTGAACATGAAAAAGGCTTCTCTCCTGTGTGAATTCTCTGGTGCCTAACCAAATCTGATTTCTGTTTAAAACATTTCCCACATTCTGAACATGAAAAAGGCTTCTCCCCTGTGTGAATTCTCTGGTGCCT
This sequence comes from Oophaga sylvatica, assembly GCA_033576555.1. Classification (NCBI taxonomy): domain Eukaryota; kingdom Metazoa; phylum Chordata; class Amphibia; order Anura; family Dendrobatidae; genus Oophaga; species Oophaga sylvatica. The sequence goes on from JARQOD010002431.1 coordinate 47,858, forward strand.
AACCAAATATGATTTATGGTTAAAACATTTTCCACATTCTGAACAAGAAAATCTATTCTCTGCTGTGTGAATGTTAAGAAAAGACTTTTCAAGGGGAAAAGTATTTCCGTATTTTGAACGTGAAAATGGCTTCTTTGCTTTCAGAGCAGTTTGTTTTTTAATGCTTATTTTGTGACTTTGATTTTCCTTAGTAGTCGGTAATGAATCAGAAAACAGGACCTGTTTGAAAGAATCAGATGACAGATCTTTGCTGTGAAGGGATGATGGTATATTTGCCGTAATGTCATTCACTTCAATTGTATCCTGTGGGATCTCAAGATCAGCTGATTTAAAAATTGAAGATGTCAGCTGTCCCTCTGATCTCCTGGTACAGTCACCTGCTAAGAATAAAACCAATTATTTTGTAATAAAATATTCTTGAATTCTTCATTTTTTAATATTTCCACTTAAACTGTTTGTAAAAATGGCAAGTTATGTAAAATATTGAATCGTTAACGGAGACAATGACAATGTGTCCCATCTCCTCTGGGACCTGCTTCTGCAACATCTGCTTCTGTCACCAGGTGCAGCCTTATTCATTTTGCAGGTGTCGCTGGTAATGGAACAGAAGTCGAAACCAGAAGCTTTGTCCAGAAACTAAGATTAGAGTGCCTGGGACCAGTAATACCATCCAGTCTATCAGTATGGATGAGTGTGCTGTCCAGCTTGAGTAATCTGCTCCCTGCTTCAGCCAACTGGAAAGCACCACACTCTACTAAAGCTCGAAGCATATTGGTGGAGCTGCCACATACAGCCTTGTTCTCCTCTGGTTCATTCCTCTGTGCTCTTGTGTATGTGTTTCCTGTTGTGACCCCTGGATGCTTACGGACTATTCTTGTGTCTTCTGATTTTGTAATTTCTTACAGGCCCATCATATTTTTCTTAAAGTGATTTTCTAACTTGTCAGCACATTCTACATTATGCTGTCATTTGGCTTTGTAGCTTACAGATCTGGGCAGGTAACGGTCTGCCACTTTCAAAATGTCACAAAGTAATTTTAACATTTTCTGATGGAAGAGAATATTGTGGTCTAAAGGAAAAATGGCAATCACACAATTGTGATATGGCCGGACTACACCATTGCTAAAGTAGCCACAGCCGGTGACTTAACATAATCTGTGACTTCCCTGCATTTAGTGGTTACTACTCACCTGGGCGGTTATCTGTGGGACTCTCCTCATTACACCGCTCATCACCCCTCACATATGTCTCTGGAGTATTAATATGGGTCAGATCTTCACCCTGAAACAAATATTGTAAAAGTCACAGAGGGAGAAGTCACATCTATGATCAGCTCTAATCCGGCCATCTCCACCGTTCTCATTACACAAGTATAAAACATAAAGTGACTAAATTATCAGGGCGCTGGTGTATGTAAAGGACACACTGCTGCGAATAATGAGGCAGCACCACCACTCAGCCTTAAAAAGTAAAGATAAATTGGTAAATATGAAGTATTCACGCTGTGTGTCTCATAGTGCAGGAGATGTGGAGACAACTAACCTGACAAAGCAAAATTGGAATACTGCCTCTTAAGGGTATGCCACACTAAACAATCCCGCTAGCGATCTCGTTAACATCGCATACTAATGAGATCGCTAGCGGGATCGTTTTAATATCGCTAGTAGTGGCCTAATTTAGCGATGTCGTTAAGGACGCTATCGCGGTTAGCGATCTCCTTAACGACTTTAGCGGTACTTTTGTACCGCTAAATCGCTAAAAAAAGGTGCCACACTCAGCGATATATACTTACCAGCTGGACGCCAGCGGAACGCCGACGATAAAAATAGGGTCCGGAACGATCGCTGTGATGAACGAGATCACAGCAGGGGCCACGTCGCTGGTAGATGCCGCACACAACAACATCGCTAACGGGATCGCTAAATAGTGACGTTTTTTAGCGATCCCGTTAGCGATGTTGTTTAGTGTGGCATACCCTTAAGAGATAAATGCAAGAGTAGCAAGATAAGAGAGTGAATAAATGTACAGTAACCACTTTGAAGTATTCCAGTGTAGTGTGCACGTCACACTGAGAAGAAGGCTGAGTCTGGCCTGGATATACTGGCATGTGTCAGCGGGGGATGCAGAGTCAAATTACCACTGTGTCATCACCTGATTGAAAATAACACTCCATTCAGCGTGGAGGATGAATGTGTCATATAGTGCCGTTCTTACCTTGCTGGCAGAGAGGGAGAGAAGCGCTGAGTCCAGCCGAGATACACTGGCAGGCATCTGCTTTCTAGCAGAGAGAATTCCCAATATCCGTGTCCACTTGAAGGGGCAGAGGCTGCTACTTCCAGTACTTGAGGTTTACTGGATCCACTGTACTCTTCACAGGCACTGTTCCGGCCGGTAACAGATGAGAGCTGACTGCCCGCAGTAAGGGTAAGAGAAAAACAGTGAGTTCGTAGGACCTTTGGTGACGTCGCCATCACGTGACCACCCACGTGACTGACTAAGGAGCGCTCCAGAGACCAAAAAACACGGATTTTGGTAAGAACTTACCGGTAAAATCCTTTTCAGCGAAGGAAGGGAGGGAGACACAGGAATTCATTACTGATGGGTAGGCGGAGCCCCAGACCAGGATGTCACCTCAGATCAAAAGCGTGCTGACTGGCTGGCCCCTCCAGCTCGGGCTCCTCCTACTCAGCTCCAGTCGTACCAAAGCTTTAGGGAAGAACCAAGATCACCAGCGGAGCAACATAACCCCTTCTGAAGAAACTTCAGAGCAAAAACACAAGGATACAGGTTATGCATGCAAAGTAAGCCAAAAACCACAGAGTTCCAGGTACTATTCACTGAACCTGACTACTGCGATGAGCTGGCGATGCTGGAACAGAGCCTTAGCGCGCTGACCTCAGTCCAGATATCGCAATCAGACAAGGGTCGCGCTGCATCTGAAAACATCAACACACTTCTGCCTTGGGAGGGTGCTGTGTCTCCCTCCCTTCCTTCGCTGAAAAGGATTTTACCGGTAAGTTCTTACCAAAATCGTGTTTCAGCTGTAGAATGGAAGGGAGGGAGACACAGGAATTCATTACTGATGGGACGTCCCAAAGCAGTTCAAAAATAAGGGTGGGAAAAAACCAACAAGAGGCAGAAACCCAACAACCTTAACAACAAAGCGCAACCAGCGCTAAACACAAGTTCATCCAGAACTTTAAACTACAGCTGCCTGCAGGACCCTACGTCCGAGGGCTGCATCAGCGGAAGCACTGACGTCCACTTTATAAAACTTCGTAAACGTGTGGACAGAGCGCCAAGTTGCCGCCCGGCAGAGCTGCACTGCCGAAGCACCTTGGTGAAAAGCCCACGATGAAGCCACAGCCCTCGTGGAATGGCTTGAATCTTAATCGGGCAAGATTCACCCTGAAGACGGTAAGCTTCCAATATAGCTGACCGGATCCAACGAGCTATAGAATCCTTGGAAGCTCGTTGACCACGCCGACGACCGACTGGAACCACAAATAGGGAGTCCGTCTTACGAAAACCTTGAGTAGTAATAGATAGATAAAACTTCAAGGCCCGCACTAAATCCAATGTGTGTAAAGCTCGCTCTTTCACATACTTCGGATCCGGGCAGAATGAAGGCAACACAATATCCTGGTTGACATGAAATTGTGACACCACTTTAGGTAAAAAAATCACCCCGAGTGCGAAGCACTACACGATCCGGAAAAAACTCCAGAAAAGGAGGCGAACAAGAAAGAACTGCCAACTCAGAAACTCTCCTCAAGGAAGTGACTGCAACAAGGAAAGCCACCTTCCAAGAAAGTAAAGAAAGGCTAGCAGAAACCATAGGCTCAAAAGGTTTATGCTGAAGAGCCTCCAAAACAAGGTTGAGCCGCCAAGAAGACACGGGTGCCTTCCGCGGCGGAAACTTACGAGATATACCTCGGAAAAAGGAGAGCACGTCTCTATTCGAAGCAATGGTTCTCCGGAACAATAAGGACAGAGCAGAAATCTGACCTTTCAGGGTGCTGACTGCCAAACCCTTGTCTAGCCCATGCTGCAGAAAAGCCAACAGGTTGGGAATGGAAAATTTTCTCGGGTTCCGAGAGGACCCCAAACACCACGAAAAGAAGGTTTCCCAAATTTTGTGGTAAATCCTAGTAGTAGCCGGACTTCTTGCAGCACGAAGGGTAGCAATGACCTCGGCTGAGAAACCTCTACGGGTCAAGATTTCGGTCTCAAGAGCCACGCCGTCAAACGCAGGGACATCAAGTCCGGATGACAAACGGGCCCCTGAGTCAACAAGTCCGGTTGAAGAGGGAGTGAAAAAGGAGGTGCCGCCAACAGCGACATTATTGTCGAGAACCACACCCTTCTTGGCCAGTCTGGAGCTATCAAAATAGCTGGAATTCTCTCTAGTCTGATCCGACGCAGTACTAGAGGAAGTAAGGATATCGGCGGGAATACATAGATCAGCTCGAACTGATCCCACTGAGCCACTAGAGCATCCACGCCACAGCCTTCGGTCCTTGTACCTGGACATGAACGTCGGTAACTTGGCATTGGACCTGGATGCCATCAAATCCACTTGGGGGGTTCCCCAGCGAGAGCACAGTAGTGCAAAAACTTCCGGGTGGAGGCTCCATTCCCCGGGATCCATCCTTCTGCGACTGAGAAAGTCCGCTGTAATATTCTGAACCCCTGGAATGTGAATCGCCGAAATGGCTGGTACACTGGCCTCTGCCCAAATCAGAATTCGGGACACCTCTACCATGAGACTGGAACTCCTTGTCCCACCTTGGTGATTGATATACGCGACAGCCGTCGCATTGTCTGTCTGCACTCGGACTGGCAGACCGCTCAAAGGGACCGTCCAATGTTGGAGGCAAAGGAAAATCGCCCTCAATTCCAGGATGTTGATCGGAAGAACAGACTCTTCCGATGACCATACCCCCTGAATCCAGAGATTGTTCCAAACACCCCCCCAGCCCGTCAGGCTGGCATCGGTGGTTATGACTGACCACTTCGGAGGGAGGAAAGACTTCCCCAGGGAGAATGCCCCTGGACGTAACCACCATTCTAGAGAATCCCGCACCGCGCGAGAAATGGTGACGCTGCAATCCAGCGAACCTTGCGATTGATCCCAACGACTCAGAATGAGCCTATGGAGAGCTCTGGAATGAAATTGGACAAACGGAAAAAACCTCATGGACGCCACCGTCAGACCCAGAAGGCGCATACCTTCCGAAGGGACACTGCTGTCGCAGACTTCATAGTCTGTACATGCTGGAGCAGACATGCCTGCTTGTCTGGAGGTAGGGACAACACCGCCCGTACCGTGTCGAAATGCATCCTCAAAAACAGGATTGCCTGCGACGATTCCAGAGACGACTTCTCCTTTGAAGCCACAACCGAAAAGGCCGTCCAAATAGGGACGAATCGTAAGTCCCCGTCTTTGAAGGATTGCCATGAGATTTTGGCGTCAGAATTGTTGTAAAAATTCTGGGCGTTAAGGCCAAGCCGAATGGTCGAGCCACAACCTGGGTGAGGTCTTCCGATGGGAACATGCCAAAAAGCGTCGCGAATGTCGATTGTTCGTTCTGCGACAGGGCTGCCATAACTGAGCGAAGCGACTTCATGCTCGGCTCTGACGGAATGTCAGAAGTCAGTCCGCCTTAGCGAAATTTTTTTTTTTTTTTTTTTGCCAGCTTCTGCCTTAACAGAAGTTCTGTTTCCAGGGTATGCGGAATTTCTGAGAATTCCCCCTTTTTTTTTTTTTTTTTTTTTTTTAAAAAGAGAGAGACGACACAAACCCCCAGAGGGTTGGTCAGATCATCCCTTGAACCGAAAAGGACTGCCGATAACTATCGGCACTAGTCCTGCCAAACGCAGAAGTCACAGCTCTGCGCTGCGGTAAAGCTGCTTCTTTTGCCTTTGCCTTGGCATCAGCTCCGAGAGGTCAGTCAAATAGCTGACCACTTTCTAAGCTAAAGATAGCAAACCCTGTTGGAAAACTGCGTTCCATCCAAGTCACAGTGCTCTTCTGACTGTAACTGCCGAGGATTGCGCCCTGGATAGCAGTGACGCATTATCCTTCAACTAGAAAAGCCCATCTACCTCGATAGAGGGAAACTTGCCACGCCGTCCTTAGACGGTCCAACCGGCTCAGGGGAACTTAACAAATACACCTAGATCCTTAATACCGAATCTATGATCCACGGCCTCGCAGATGGAAATTGTTGCCATCTCCGATCTTCTGTCCAGCGTGTCCTGCAGACTCGTCTTCCCTTTTACCAGGAAGATTTGCTAAGCTGGAATAAAGGGACATTCACTTCAGGAGAAGGGTCCAATTAACAAATAACTCCGTAGAAAAACGGATACAGTTTGTAAGGTCATCGCGACCCATGCGACCCTTGCAACATCCGGGCCGACTTACCAGGACGACTAGTTACCTCCTCCGGTAACTGTAACGTCCACATGGCTTCCACAGAAATTTTAGTACGGCCCCTGAGAGAGGCAGGGTGTCCCTGCCGATCCTCCTTGACCGAATCGGACTTCTTCGCTAAGCGAGAAGGAAAACACCGATTTGTGTCGCTCCCTTGAGAGGATCTAGTTGACACTCCATAACCTAAAAGGTCATCAATAGAAACCAGAGAAGGCCTTCATTTTGACACCATTGGAACCTCTGACCGTGCATGAGTCGAGGTCTGCGTGTCAGATACGCGAGGCTGATCCGTAACGGATCTGGGAGAGGGTCTCTGACATGCCCTTGCATAGTATATGGCAGGATAAACCTGTCAGTAACCAGAGCAGTACTTAAATAAAAAACAAACGCTGAAGGGTTAAAGCTCTAAGGCGAGAGCTACCCCAGCTGTCTCCCATTAAGAGTTAACCTCCTAAGAAGGGGTTAAAGTAGCTGACTCCCCACAACCTTGATAATGAAAAAGGGTGTGCGAATCTCAAGCGCCTCTTATAAGGTCGCAGCTGCAGGACAGCCATGCCACACTAAACAGAAAACGTTCCACAAGATCGCTAAAAAATTGCGCTGTTTTTTATAACGCAATGACCGCCAAAGTTGTCAAGGAGATCGCTAATCGCATATGCGATTGCCCAGATTGGCAGCCACCAGCGACACTAAAAATGACACACAAACGATCGCAATATTATGCGACCCATCAGGATCGTCAGCGGAAACGTATAGTGGCAGCATTAATGTCGCAGACTCCCCACAGCCTCTTTATTAATATTAAAAGAGTGTGCGAGCCCCTTATGCGAGAACAGCCGCAGGACAGCTCAATCTGTCACTCAGAAGTGCCCCAGACGGCGCCCGCGCTGTGGAGGTGAAGGGGTTAAGCTTCTGCCCGGCGGGCTAGAAGCGACTCACCAAGCTGGTCACGTATTCTTGCCGGGAGGGGAGGAGAACGATCCGGGGAGCTTTCAACCTGCAGCGCTTTATCAGCAATGGCCGCCGCGCTCTGCCTCCATGTGCTCCATGTAGAGGAGCCGGAAATGGAGGCTGCAGTAAAGCGCGCGCTCAGAAGCGGCGCGAAATTCAAAAAATAAAAAGAGCGCGTACTCCCCTCCTTTCCCTCGTCCTGCAGGCATCCTCCTGCGGACATAGAAAAACTAGTCACCGGCATATATATGTACAGCGGCTGCCGCAGCAGTCGCTAAAACACTCACACACATTTTACCAAAATGTGGAGTACTCACCAGCCGAAACGCCACAGGGACCCCCAGGGGTTTCTGGCACTATGCCCATGCTTCCCCCCAGGGCGGGAAGCGCAGTGACCCCAGTGTGTGGTTTGCGCCCCCGCCAGGGAAATTCTCCTCATCCCCCAGGGCCGGCAAGATTCTGCAGGGACCATTATGTAGTTACAGATCCGCCAAGGGAGAGGCTGGTGAAATACACTGATAAACATGTAATAGCGCTGTCACCGCAGCGCTGAAGCATACTGATATACATGTAATAGCGCTGCCATCAGACGCTAAAGCACTCACACATTAATAATAAAATTTTGTGTGGAGTACTCACCAGCCAAAGCGCCACAGGGACCCTCAGGGGTTTCTGGCGCTGTGCCCATGCTTCCCCCCAGGGCGAGGAACGCAGTGACCGCACGTGTGGTTTGCGTCCCGCCAGGGAAGCTCTCCTCATCCCCCAGGGCCGGCAAGGATTCTGCAGGGACTATTGAGTAAATACAGATCCGCCAAGGGAGAGGTTGGGGTACAGCAGCGCTGGTACCCTTGAGACCTCTAGACCAACTGGTGATCCAAGTCTCCTGTCCGAATATAAAATAATAAAATCTTCTGAGGAGCTGCATTAGCAGCGACCATCCTCTGGACCTCAAATCTTAGACTGGAGCTGAGTAGGAGGAGCCCGAGCTGGAGGGGCCAGCCAGTCAGCACGCTTTTGATCTGAGGTGACATCCTGGTCTGGGGCTCCGCCTACCCATCAGAAATGAATTCCTGTGTCTCCCTCCCTTCCATTCTGCAGCTGAAATATCCAACGCGTTTCAGAATCTTGCGGATTCCTTCATCAGGGATGGTCGTAGTCAGTTACATGGGTGCTTTTATAGCTGTTTAGTGTGACATTGATGGACATGTGGTGGACTTTGTGGGCTTGATTGGAGGAAGATCACATATTAAAGGCAAACAGTTCAATTTCACTGTTGAGACCCGTTGGCATAAGTGTGTCCAACTCAAAAATCCACTTAGTTTCAGTTCTTGACATCTGATGAATGAAATTTCCTTTCCTCCAATTCCTTTTAACTATTTCTAGCCCTGTGATTATAGTATCTTTAAAGCAGCCCCCATGGTGGATTTTATAATGATTTGACAGCGGATGACCACTGAATTTTTTATGAATATTCTAAAACTAAGTGGATGGTCACGTGACGGTGACGTCACCAAAGGTCCTACGAACTCACTGTTTTTCTCTTACCCTTACTGCGGGCAGTCAGCTCTCATCTGTTACCGGCCGGAACAGTGCCTGTGAAGAGTACAGTGGATCCAGTAAACCTCAAGTACTGGAAGTAGCAGCCTCTGCCCCTTCAAGTGGACACGGATATTGGGAATTCTCTCTGCTAGAAAGCAGATGCCTGCCACTGTATCTCGGCTGGACTCAGCGCTTCTCTCCCTCTCTGCCAGCAAGGTAAGAACGGCACTATATGATACATTCATCCTCCACGCTGAATGGAGTGTTCTTTTCAATTAGGTGATGACAGTGGATAGAACCTCTGCTCAGAAACCATCTCTAGCACATTCATAACAGACGTCTGCTCCAACACTGGCTATAATAGAAGATCCAGGAGGGGCAGCAGCAAGTATCAACCACTGAGGACTCTCAAGTCTAAATATTTTTCTATCTACTGGCTAACACGGTACAAAGATACACATCTTTCCTATGTGTAGAAAGTTTCTATCTACTGGCTAACACGTGATGACAGTGGTAATTTGACTCTGCATCCCCCGCTGACACATGCCAGTATATCCGGACCAGACTCAGCCTTCTTCTCAGTGTGACCAGCACACTACACTGGAATACTTCAAAGTGATTACTGTACATTTATTTACTCTCTTATCTTGCTACTCTTGCATTTATCTCTAAAAGCTGGGTCTCACATAGAGATACACCAGCGATCCCGACAACGATCAGGATCGCTGGTGTATCGCTACATTATCGCTGCTGAGCTGCCAAACAGGCATCTCAGGCAGCGATCAGTACAAGCGACACTGCGGGTAACATCGCTTAGTTACCTGCAGTGTACCTTGGATACCAGCGCCCTGATGCAGGGAGCTGGTAACCAAGGTACACAGCGGGTTTCCAGGCGCTGCGCAGTGCCTGGAAACCCGCTGTGTACCTTGGTTACCAGCTCCTCTGCAACAGGGAGCTGGTATCCAAGGTACACAGCGGGTTTCTAGGCAACCCGCTGTGTACCTTGGTTACCAGCGGATCGCTGGTCTCCTGCCTGTCACACGCAGCGATGCGTGCCTGTCAGCGGGAGACCAGCGATCAAAAAAATGTCCAGGACATTTCAGCGACGATCAGCGATACCCGGCAGGGGGGCTGATCGTCGCTGAATGTCACACACAGCGATATCGCTGGTGAGCTCGCTGCTGCGTCACAAAACTAGTGACTCATCACCGATCTCGGTAGCGATATCACTATGTGAGACGGGGCTTAAGAGGCAGTATACCAATTTGGCTTTGTGAGGTTAGTTATCTCCACATCTCCTGCACTATAAGAGACACACAGCGCGAATACTTCATATTTACCAAAGTATAAAACATATAATACTGGGGGATAAAACAAGACTGAGCACAAGATCTTCACAGCCGTCTACACATCATAGGGGAGATCTCCTGACACCTTCTCTACATCTACCTGATGATCCTGAGGAGCATTGGGATCTTCTTGGTTACAGTCCTGTGGAGAAGAGGACGGGGACATCTCTCTGGTGTTGTCCTCTTACTGGATAGATCTGGAGGAAACACATACAGGGAGTGAATTCATTCTTTACATACAGATAATTATAGGCCGTGTGTATTTAGTCCTGTCTATTACCTGGTGATGTGAGGGGCTGGGGAACCTCCATTATGACGTTCTTGTACAGATCTCTGTGTCCTTCTAAATACTCCCACTCCTCCATGGAGAAATAGACAGCGACATCCTGACACCTTATAGGAACCTGACACATACAATGATACCGTCATCCCCGATCCTTCATAGTGTTACTGTATAATGTCCCAGCATTCCCAGCACTATCACCTCTCCAGTCAGCAGCTCAATCATCTTGTAGATGAGTTCTAGGATCTTCTGGTCGTTGATGTCCTCATGGATCAGGGGGTGAGGTGGAGGCCCCGTGATTGGGCTCAGGGGTCTTCCACATCCCTCAGACACAGGGTCCTGACAGCGATCACTAGAGGTCTTCACCACTGTGTAATCCTGGTAATGGAGAGACACATTAATAAATCTCACTACAGACATTTCCAGAGTCCTCACCTCTCCAGTTCTGTCCGTTATTCCCATAGATAAGAATGATGTAATGTGACGTCATCAGAATCTCTCACCTCTCCAGTGAGACGGAAGAGGATCTCTAGGGTGAGGTGTAATATCCTCTCCGCCATCTTGTCTCTGTCCATATCCATCTTTGATGGGTAAATCAGGAAAATTCTCTTCTATAGAAGATCTTCACTGAGAGGATCCGATATTGTAGAGACCTGAATGAGAAGAAGATGAGGCGATGTAACATCATAAGAATCCTGTAATAATACAATTACTGGAGATAATAAGGGAAACATATGAGGAGAGTAATTATCTTACAACATTCTGCGTTTTTCTCTGACATCTGCTAATAGAGATGAGCGAATCTGAACAGTATAGTTCAGCGTCCATACTGAACACCTACTGTTCGGGCATGGACGCTGAACTCTGACTTCACCAGGAAGTCCGTGTTACTGTTCGGGATCACCTGCCCAAACAACGGGTGATTGTCGCGCTGTCATGTGCATGACAGCGTGGCAAACACCGCTTCTGATCGGCAGTGAAATCATCCCCGCCTGTCAGAGAGCCACGGTTCCCACCCTGTCAGACAGCAGGAGTGCTCAGCTGTGATCAGAGGTTTACCTCCAGTCACTGGTGTCGGCTGATGGGACAACTGCTCCCATTATCCGACACCTGCTGCCGCTAATAACAGTGAGAGCAGGAGCTGCGTTTGGGAGTATTCATCAGCCGCTCCTGCGCTGTAAATAAATTAAAAAAAAAAAAAAAAAGGGGAATAGGTTCCCCTGTATTTTTGCTAACCAGCCAATCTAAACTTACAGCTGGGGGCTGCAACCCTCAGCTGTCAGCAAGGTTGGTTATCAAGAATAGAGAGTTCCCCACGCTGTTTTTAAATTATTTAAATAAATAATAATAAAAATAAAAAAACGGCTGAGTCTCCCACTAATTTTTGACTACCAGCCTTGCTAAAGAAGACAGCTGGGGGCTGGTATTTTCAGGCTGGTAAGGGGCCATAGATATTGGCCCCCCCAGCCTAAAAATAGCAGCCTGCAGCTGCCCAGAAACAGCACATCTATTAGATGCACTAATTCTAGCACTTAGCCCGGCTCTTTCCACTTGCCCTGTAGCAGTGGCAAGCGGGGTTCATATTTGTGGGGTTGATGTCACCTTTGTATTGCCTGGTGACATCAAGCCCACAGCTTAGTAATGGAGAGGTGTCTATAAAGGCACTGCCACACTTAGCGATCGCACCAGCGATCACGACACGACCTGGCGAGATCGCTGGTGCGATCGCTATGTGATCGCTAGTTAGATACCAAACACAACTCATCAGCGATCTGTATAACGACCTCTGCGGTCATTGGGAAAACCTGGTCCCACCTGCGACGCTGGCAGGGTGGATAAAAATCAATGATTTTTTTAAAAAAAAATAAAAAAAAATCGGATTTTTTTGATTTAAATCAGATTTTTTTGATTTAAATCGGATTTTTTTCAATAAACTGCTTTTTGAGGAAAATATTTTACCATCCAAAGGTTCTTCCATCATGAGATAAAGCTGAGTTGTTTAACTCAGTAGAATAAAGGCTGTATATGTGTAACATTCACAATGCCATGCTCTTCCAGAGGTTTCTGTAGGATTAGTGGGCAGTTTCTCTCCTATATTATCACAGACGCTCGCTTTACTTACGCAGTTCTCAAAACTGAATTTGACTCCGCAGAGGTCCCAGCCTCTTCTTAACGGCAAAAATGTTACAACATGAACAGAGTTGAGAAAAAGACCTTAATCCTATTGTTCTACAAACCTATATGAATACAGAATCAACCCCTTCAGTGCCAAGTTCAAGAAGTTAGACAATATGTTTCTGATTGTTTGGAGTGGAATAGATCTGCACAACACAAGAAGAATGTGAATCTAAGTGTGAGGAGGAGGAAGGGCAAGCAGACAAGAAAATGAAAGTGAAACTTTGAGCACAATACTACAGCATAGCCACAGACAGACAAGTCTGGATCTGTTTGTGTGTACGATCTGAGGTTTATTACATTCTTTCTTTATAATGGCAGCAGGCCGTAAAGGTAGAAACTTTGATTTAAATCACTGATTTAAATCAAGCCTTACTGACTAGTGATTTAAATCATGATTTAAATCAGTTTGATTTAAATCAAATCCACCCTGGACGCTGGTGAAGTCATTCATAAAGGGTGTCACACTCAGCGATTCAGGCTCACCAGCGGGACACCAACGACCAAAAAACAGCTCAGAAAGTTCATGAGCGATCAGCGACATCGCAGCGGGGGCCACATCGCTGCTATACACAGCTGCGTCGCTAACGAGATCGCTACTGCGTCATAAAAAAATCGGTGACGCATTAGCGATCTCGTTTAGTGTGACAGTACCTTAAGACACCTATCCATTACTAATCCTACAGTTATGTGGTAAATAAAGACACAGCCAAAATAAAGTCCTTTATTTGAAATAAGACTAAACACAGTTTTCCATTTTTATTTAAATGCCTAATCTCACCGAAGCCCTCTTTCTCTAGTAATAAAACTAAAATAAAGAACAATATACCATACCTATCTGTCGTTCTGTCCACGCCGTAATTCATGTCTGGCTGATAAACAGTTTTCAACTTGGACGGTGACAAGATGCGACCATCCAGGCTGACAACGACTGGTGACTGAACTGCTGTAGAGACCGATGGTTACCTCCGGTCAGTGAGGCTCCGTTCCCAGTTGGGCTGAACTGTCATGACCTCGGTGACATTCCTGCTAGCATTGTGAGAGTTTTTCTCACAGTGCTAGCGAGGAGGTCTCCAAGGTCACCACAGTTCAGCCTGGCTGGGAACGGAGCCTCAGTGACCGGACGTAACCTCAATGACATCACCACCGGTCACTGAGGGCCGCTCAGTCACCAGTGGTTCTCAGCCTGGACGGTCGCATCTTGGCACCGTCCAGGTTGAAAACTTTATCCCCCAGACAGGTATGGTATATTGGTTAAATCAGAAACACATGAGACCGGCACACAGTGAACAGGCCTGTAGAGACGCTGTTCACACCACCAGAAAACTGAAAACACAAAAAAACATAGTAAAACCAAAAATACTCTGTTGGAAAAAGAATAGTAAACGGCAAGTGCCAGTAAAAACAGTGGAAAAACAAGGGTATTTGGTTAATACGTTTTTTGCAAAAAATGTATATTAAGCTGCTCCACCAAATCGTCAAGGTATACCTGTTTGAGAGCAGTCCCTAACTATTGTATGTAGTCCCTATCTGATGTATTTAAAAACCTGGTCATATAATTTTTTGCAAAAAACGTATTAACCAAATACCCTTGTTTTTCCACTTTTTTTACTGGCACTTGTCATTTACGATTATTCATTTTGCAACAGAGTATTTTTGGTTTTACTGTGTTTTTTTGTGTTTTCAGGTATGGTATATTGTTGTTTTTTTTATTTTTGGTTTACTACAGGAGATCGAGGTGGGCTTGATGTCACCTGACAATACAAAGGTGACATCAACTCCACAAATATTACCCTACTTGCCACCTCTACAGGGCAAGTGGGAAGAGCCGGGCAAAGCACCAGAATTGGTGCATCTAATAAATGTGCCTTTTCTGGGCAGCTGCGGGCTGCTATTTTCAGGCTGGGGGGGGCAATATCCATGGTCCCTTACCAGCCTGAGAATACCAGCCCCCAGCTGTCTGGTTGTCAAAAATGGGGGGAACCTCAAGCAATTTTTTTTTATTAATTTATTTAAATAATTAAAAAAACAACATGGGGACCACTCTGTTCTCTATTCTTTATAACTAGCTTTGCTGAAGCTGACAGCTGACGGTTTCAGCCGTGAGTTTTGTCTGGCTGGTTAGCAAAAAAAAAAAAAAAAAGAGGGGGACCCACGCGGGTTTTTTTTTTTTTTTTAATTATTTATTTACAGCACAGAAGTGGCTAATGAAAACTCCCATCTGCCGTTCCTGCTCTGAATGTTATTAGTGGCTGCAGGTGTAGGAAGCTGGGATCAGTAGTCCCATCACCTGACACCAGTGACTGGAGGTAAGCTTTATACCTCTGTCACAGCTGAGCGCTTCCGCTGTCTTTTGACAGGGTGGGAACTGCGGGTCTCTGACCAGCGGGGATGATTTTACTGCCAATCAGAAGCGGTGTTTGCCGCGCTGTCATGCACATGACAGCAAATACTGGATGTTCTGGCCTCTCATTCAAGTGAATGGGGTCCGGGTACTGTTCTGGTACCCTGACCCAAACTTTTTGTAACCGTTCGGCCGAACCCGAACATCCAGGTGTCTGCCCATCTCCATCTACTAATAAAACCTATATATTTAGGCCACAGACACACAACCAGCTGATTTCTTTCTCCAAAGTTTCCATACACTTCCATCTGTCTTCCCTACGGCTACTAGAGAACGATATTTTAGTCAGAGTTTTCAGGTCCCTGACTCATCACCGCCGGCGTCTATATGAATGTTTCCCGTCTTCCCCGCACTGTAATCTTCCATCACGTGAGATCTCAGCTCTGATTCACACACAGAAGTTTGAGGCTTTTAGAAAAGATTTTTTGTAAGAACACAAGACAGGCGATCTATGAGGCCAAATTCTCCATGTACAGTGATTTTTTTTCTCTGGATATGATTTTTTTTAGCATTTTCATTTAGGCTTCTAAATATTACATGAACAATCCAAAAAATAAAATAACATTTTGTATGGAGGTACTGTGAGAAAATGACACTGTCGGGGAACCAAAAAAGTGACTGTACAGCATGAAAGATGGGGATAAGTGAGGATTTATTCTCTAGTGGGTGAAAGCATATTGTGTGGACATCTTGTACTATCATAATGTGTGGAGGATGGCAGCACTGGGGGTACAAAATACTGTGTGGGGGCCAAAAAGGGGCCCAGTACTATGAGAGTAATACATGATTCCTTGGTTCCCGTCTTTCATAGTTGGTCGTTTGTATCTTTCGGCGGCAACGGAACAAAACCATTGTGATTCTTATAAGGAGACAACACAAAACCCCCTAAATATCACATTGTATAACGACCCCACAATCTGCGGCTCTTCGGGGTAAATCGCTCTCTCACCATTGGATTAGAGCTGATACTATGAAGATAAAGGGACTAAACAGACTTTCTGTCACCTCCATAAAGGGACACTTCTCCGTGTTTGTCAGAACTGTGCGAGGATTATTAGAGGTGACAGTTCCCCCAATTAGAAGGGACACCTGTGGATATCGGGGTCTTCACCTGCTGCAGTCCTGGGGGGATTTACTGGGTAAAGTGCTGGAATCACTGTCTCCCAAAGGGTTAAATGTAGTCTATAAATTCAATGTCTTTCTAGAAGCTTCTTCTCTGAACTTTCCTCCTCTGTTTTCTGCCGTATTTCTATTACTCTCCGGAATCAGGAATGTATGTCCCGCTGTATTTTCTCCACCAGACAGACAAAGCAAGCGAGTGGGGGCAGATAATAATAGCCTAGGAAGGGTACATTATTTTGTGCCCCCCCTGGCTACTAACATCTGCCCCCAGACACCCCAGAAAGGGCAAATCTATAATTAAATTTGCCCTTTCTGGCACTTTGCCCGTCTTTTCCCATTGCCCTGTAGCGGTGGCGAATGGGTTAATAATGGGTTAAAGCCACCTTGCTATTGAAAGGTGACTGTAAGCCAGGTTAATAATTGAGAGCTGTCAATTAGACAACTATCAATTATTAATCCTCGCTGTAACCTGTTAACCCTTTCTGATGGATTACACCGTGGGACCTGACTGTGCATCAGATTGGTAAGAATAATTTTGGTTTTTTATTTTATTTTTATTACAGGAAATGGTTTTAACAGCAGGAAAATAAAATATGGTCAAAAACTGTGTGATTATTTCATTAAACTTCTTTTTTATTAAAGTGTGTGTGCTTGATTTTTCTATCATACAATAGGATTAATAATTGATAGTTGTCTAATTGACAGCTCTCAATTATTAACCTGGCTTAAAGTGACCTTTCAATTGCAAGGTCATTTTAACCCCTTATTAACCCATTCGCCACCGCTACAGGGCAATGGGAATAGACGGGCAAAGTACCAGAAAGGGCAAATCTAATTAGAGATTTGCCCTTTCTGGGGTGTCTGGGGGCAGATGTTAGTAGCCGGGGGGGGGGGCACAAAAAATATGTACCCTCCCTAGGCTATTATTATCTGCCCCCACTCGCTGGCTTTGTCTGTCTGGTGGAGAAAATACAGCGGGAGCCCACGCATTTTTTTTCAACGAATTTATACCTTTAATTAACCCCTACATGTCTGCAATTTTGCACACATATACTGATGTAATTGTAAGTTTAACCCCTTCACCCCCAAGGGTGGTTTGCACGTTAATGACCGGGCCAATTTTTACAATTCTGACCACTGTCTCTTTATGAGGTTATAACTCTGGAACGCTTCAACGGATCTTCGCGATTCTGAGATTGTTTTCTCGTGACATATTGTACTTCACGTTAGAAGTAAAATTTCTTCGATATAACTTGCGTTTATTTTTGAAAAAAACGCAAATATGGCGAAAATTTTTAAAATTTTGCAATTTTCAAACTTTGAATTTTTATTCCCTTAAAACAGAGAAATATGTCGCACAAAATAGTTAATAAATAACATTTCCCACATGTCTACATCAGCACAATTTTGGAACCAAAATTTTTTTTCGTTAGGAAGTTATAAGGGTTAAAAGTTGACCAGCGATTTCTCATTTTTTACAACAAAATTTACAAAGCCATTTTTTTTAGGGACCACCTCTCATTTGAAGTCACTTTGAGGGGTCTATATGGCAGAAAATACCCAAAAGTGACACCATTCTAAAAACTGCACCCCTCAAGGTACTCAAAACCACATTCAAGAAGATTATTAACCCTTCAGGTGCTTCACAGGAACTAAAGCAACGTGGAAGGAAAAAATGAATATTTAACTTTTTAGCCACAAAAATGATCTTTTACAAACTTTATTTTTATTTTTACAAGGGTAAAAGGAGAAAATGGGCAGATAAGGTTGTTATGCAATTTCTCCTGAGTACGCCAATACCCAATATGTGGGGGAAAACCACTGTTTGGGCACACGGCAGAGCTCGTAAGGGAAGGAGCGCCGTTTGACTTTTTCAAACTAAAATTGGCTGGAATTGAGATTGGACGCCATGTCGTGTTTGGAGAGCCCCTGATGCGCCTAAACAGTGGAAACCCCCACAAGTGACACCATTTTGGAAACTAGACCCCCTAAGGTACTTATCTAGATCTGTTGTGAGCACTTTGAACTCCCAAGTGTTTCACAAAAGCTTATAATGCCTGGGTGTGAAAAAAAAAAAAAACAATTTTCCACAAAAATGATTTTTTAGTCCCAAATTTTTGAATTTTCCCAAGGAAATTGGACCCCAAAAGTTGTTGTCCAATTTGTCCTGAGTACGCTGATACCCCATATGTGGGGGGGGGGGGGGGAACTGTTTGGGTGCACGGCAGGGCTTGGAAAGGAAGTAGTAACGTTTTGGAATGCAGACGTTGATGGGGGTCATGTTCCGTTTGCAGTGCCCCAGATGAGCCTAAACAGTGGAAACCCCCACAAGTGACCCCATTTTGGAAACTATACCCCCTAAGGAACTTATCTAGATCTTTGGTGAGCACTTTGAACCCCCAAGTGCTTCACACAAGTTTATAATGCCCGGGCATGAAAATAAAAAATCCTATTTTTTCCCACAAAAATTATATTTTAGTCACTAATTTTTTATTTTCTCAAGGGTAACAGGAGAAATTGGACCACAAAAGTTGTTGTCCAATTTGTCCTGAGTACGCTGATACCCCATATGTGGGTGGGAACCACTGTTTGGGCGCACGGCAGAGCTCGGAATGGAAGGAGCACCATTTGACTTTTTCCAACCAAAATTGGCTGGAATTGAGATTGGATGCCATGTTGCATTTGGAGAGCCCCTGATGTGCCTAAACAGTGGAAACCCCCACAAATGACCCCATTTTGGAAACTAGACCCCCTAAGGAACTTTTCTAGATCTTTGGTGAGCAATTTGAACCCCAAGTGCTTCACACAAGTTTATAACGTAGAGCCGTAAAATTTAAAAATCATATTTTTTCCACAAAAATGATCTTTTCACCCCAATTTTTATTTTTCCAAGGGTAACAAGATTCCAAAAGTTATTGTGCAATTTGTCCTGAGTGCGCTGATACCCCATATGTGGGGGTAAACCACTGTTTGGGTGCATGGCAGAGTTTGGAAGGGAAGGAGCGCCATCTGACTTTTTCAACGCAGAATTGGCTGGACGCCATGTCGTGTTTGGAGAGCTCCTGATCTGCCTAAACAGTGGAAACCCCCAGAAATGACGCCATTTTGGAAACTAGACCCCTCAAGGAACTTATCTAGATGTGTGGTGAGAACTTTTAACCCCCAGGTGTTTCACTAAAGTTTATAACGTACAGCCGTAAAATAAAAAATCTTTTTTTTTTTTTTACAAAAATGATTTTTTCGTCCCCAATATTTTATTTTCACAAGGGTAACAGAAGAAATTGGAACCCAAAAGTTGTTGTCCAATTTGTCCTGAGTACGCTGATACCCAATATGTGGGAGAAAACTACTGTATGGGCGCACGTCAGGGCTCGGAAGGGAAGTAGTGACGTTTTGGATTGCAGACTTTGATGGAATGGTCTGGGGCGTCATGTCGCATTTGGAGAGCCCCTGATGCGCCTAAACAGTGGAAACCCCCCACAAGTGACCCCATTTTGGAAAATAGACCCCACAAGGAACTTGTCTAGATGTGTGGTGAGCACTTTGAACCCCGAAGTGCTTCACAGAAGTTTATAACGCACAGCCGTAAAATAAAAAATCCTTTTTTTTTTTTGCAAAAATGATTTTTTTGCCCCAATATTTTATTTTTTACAAGGGTAACAGGAGAAATTGGACCCCAAAAGTTGTTGTCCAATTTGTCCTGAGTACGCGGATATCCAATATGTGGGAGAAAACTACTGTATGGGTACACGTCGGGGCTCGGAAGGGAAGTAGTGACGTTTTGGATTGCAGACTTTGATGGAATGGTCTGGGGGCGTCATGTCGCATTTGGAGAGCCCCTGATGCGCCTAAACAGTGGAAATCCCCAACAAGTGACCCCATTTTGGAAAATAGACCCCACAAGGAACTTATCTAGATGTGTGGTGAGCGCTATGAAGCCCCAAGTGCTTCACAGAAGTTTATAATGTACAGCCGTAAAAACAAAAAAAATATATTTTTTTTGTACAAAATGATATTTTTGCCCCCAGTTTTTTATTTTCCCAAGGGTAGCAGAAGAAATAGGACAAATTGCACAATAACTCTTGGGGTCCAGAGTACGCTGATACCCCATATGTGGGGATAAACTACTGTTTGGACGCATGGCAGAGCTGAGAAGTGAAGGAGCACCGTTTGACTTTTTCAACGCAGAATTGGCTGGAATTGAGATCAGACGCCATGTCACATTTGGAGAGCCCCTGATGTGCCTAAACAGCTGAAACCCCCCAATTCTAACTCCAACCCTAACCCCAACACACCCCTAACCCTAGTCCCAACCCTAACCACAAACCTAACCCTAACACACCCCTAATCCCAACCCTAACCCTAATCCTAACTTTAGCGCCAACCCTAACAATAACTTTAGCCGCAACCCTAACCCTAACCCTAATGGGAAAATGTAAATAAATACTTTTTTTTAATTTTATTATTTTTCCCTTACTAAGGGGGTGATAAAGGGGGGTTTGATTTACTATTTATAGCGGGTTTTTATGATTGGCAGCTGTCACGCTAAAAGACGCTTTTTATTGCAAAAATAGTTTTTGCATCATCACATTTTGAGAGCTATAATTTTTGCATATTTTGGCCCACAGAGTCATGTGAGGTCTTATTTTTTGCGGGACGAGTTAACGTTTTTATTGGTACCATTTTTGAGCACGTGACGTTTTTTTGATCGCTTTTTATTTCGATTTTTGGGAGGTTAGAATGAACAAAAATCAGCAATTCATGAATTTCTTTTGGGGGAGGCGTTTATACCGTTCCGCGTGTGGTAAAATTGATAAAGCAGTTTTATTCTTCGGGTCAGTACGATTATGGCGATACCTCATTTATATCATTTTTTCATGTTTTGGCGCTTTTATAGAATAAAAACAATTTTATATAAAAATAATTATTTTGCATCGCTTTATTCTGCGAGCTATAACTTTTTTATTTTTTCGCTGATGATGCTGTATGGCGGCTCGTTTTTTGCGGGACAAGATGACGTTTTCAGCGGTACCATGTTTATTTATATCGGTCTTTTTGATCGCGCGTTATTCCACTTTTTGTTCGGCGGTATGATGATAAAGCATTGATTTTTTGCTTCGTTTTTTTTTTTTTTTTTTAAGGGGTTCACTAAAGGGGTTAACTAGTGGGACAATTTTATAGGGGGGGTCGTTACGGACGCGGCAATACCAAATATGTGTACTTTTATTGTTTTTTTTTTTATTTACAGGAAGAAGTGAATTTATTGGGAATTTTTTTTTTTTTTATTTATTTTGGATTTTTTTTTTTACACATGTTTATTTTTACTTTTTTAACTTTTTTACTTTGTCCCAGGGTGGGACATCACTGTATTTTATCAGATCGCTGGTGTGACAGTGTGCACAACACTCTGTCACACCAGCGATCGCACAGGCATAGATGCAGGCTTCTCAGTGCCTGCTCTCGGCAGGCACTGAGGTAGCCGCCTCCCTCCAGGACCCCGGCGCCATCTTGGATCCGGGTCCTGGGAGGGAGGAAGCCCTCAGAACAGCGTGATCACATCGCGCTGCTCTGAGGGTCTCAGGGGGGCGCGCAGGGAGCCCCCACCCTGCGCGATCCTCCCCTGTGCCCCCAGTACACCGCGATCATGTTTGATCGCGGTGTGCAAGGGGTTAATGTGCCGGGAGCGGTCCGTGACCGCTCCTGACACACAGTCATGGGTGTCAGCTGTGATAATCAGCTGACACCCGGCGGCGATTAGCTGCGCTCCCCTCAGGAGCGCAGCTGATCGCCTATGACGTACTATCCCGTCCCCGGTCATACGGGCCCAGGTACCATGGACGGGATAGTACGTCCGATGGCAGTAAGGGGTTAAACCATATATAAAAATACATGAAATGACATGGTTAACTGTGTGGAAACAATGTATCATTTCATGTCGGCTTCTGTACTTTCTCAAAAGCCGGCAACTGAATTAGCGGCTATTACAGTATGTAGAAGTCTAGGAACTATAAATATATGTATATATATATACACACATGTCACAATTATATATATATATATATATATACACATATATATATATATATATATATATATATATATGTATTCTATGTGTGTATATCTATTCTTTCTATTCTTTATTAAAGCTGTCAGTGTGATTGTACAGTATAGCCGGGGATGAATTGCCGGCTTTTCTAAAGGACACCGATGCGATTTCATCGCAAGTCACACGTGCAGTCCGTTTGTAATCAGATTTTTCATCGCTCCCATAGACTCACAATCGGTGACAATCGCAGCATGCTGCGATTGCACTCGGACGTTTAAAACGGACCACAAAAAATCTGATACTGGGAGCTGCTCTCCATAGATTAACATAGGGCAGACTGCAATGCGATATTTCGTCGTATTGCAGTCGTCCGATTCTGTCGCCAGTGTGACGCCGGCCTAACGGAGCCTCCAGCACCGACCTCCACCCGCAGAGCCGCACTCCACATAGAGAATAATTGAGCCTCCGGCACCGACCTCCACCCGCAGAGCCGCACTCCACATAGAGAATAACGGAGCCTCCGGCACCAACCTCCACCCGCAGAGCCGCACTCCACATAGAGAATAATGGAGCCTCCGGCACCGACCTCCACCCGCACTCCACATAGAGAACAACGGAGCCTCCGGCACCGACCTCCACCCGCAGAGCCGCACTCCACATAGAGAATAACGGAGCCTCCAGCACCGACCTCCACCCGCAGAGCCGCACTCCACATAGAGAATAATTGAGCCTCCGGCACCGACCTCCACCCGCAGAGCCGCACTCCACATAGAGAATAATTGAGCCTCCGGCACCGACCTCCACCCGCAGAGCCGCACTCCACATAGAGAATAACGGAGCCTCCGGCACCGCCCTCCACCCGCAGAGCCGCACTCCACATAGAGAATAATGGAGCCTCCGGCACCGACCTCCACCCGCACTCCACATAGAGAACAACGGAGCCTCCGGCACCTACCTCCACCCGTACTCCACATAGAGAACGATGGAGCCTCCAGCACCGACCTCCACCCGCACTCCACATAGAGAATAATGGAGCCTCCGGCACCGACCTCCACCCGCACTCCACATAGAGAACAACGGAGCCTCCGGCACCGTCCTCCACCCGCAATCCACATAGAGAATAAGGCCGGAGTCACACACAACCACAAAAAAATCGGTCCGTTTTAGACGGTCGACAATCGGATCAAAATAAAAACATCACACATCCTTCTGGCATCCGATTTTCCTTCAAAGATGCGATTTAATCGCATGTGTGTGTACCTTGTAACATCCGATTTTCATCCGACTTGCGAGATTTTCTCGCAGGCTTGCAAAACTGACATATAATGGATCTAAAAGAATAGTATTTAAATGCCAAAAGAAAGAATAGATATATACACATAGAGCACACACATATATATATATATATATATATATATATATATATATATATGTCATTGTGACATATATATACATATATTTATAATTCTTACACTTCTACATACTGTTATAGCCGCTAATTCAATTGCCGGCTTCAGTGAAATCACAGAAGCCGACATGAAATGATACATTGTTTCCACACAGTTAACCATGTAATTTCATGTATTTTATATATGTTTGAAACATACAATTACATGAGTATATGTGTGCTAAATTTCAGACATGTAGGGGTTAATTAAAGGTGTAAATTCGTTGAAAAAAAATGCGTGGGCTCCCGCTGTATTTTCTCCACCAGACAGACAAAGCAAGCGAGTGGGGGCAGATAATAATAGCCTAGGGAGGGTACATTTTTTTTGTGCCCCCCTGGCTACTAACATCTGCCCCCAGACACCCCAGAAAGGGCAAATCTATAATTAGATTCGCCCTTTCTGGCACTTTGCCCGTCTATTCCCATTGCCCTGTAGCGGTGGTGAATGGGTTAATAATCTGGCGTTATTGTCACCTTAGTATTGAAAGGTGACCTTAAGGTAGGTTAATAATTGAGAGCTGTCAATTAGACAACTATCAATTATTAATCCTATTAATCCTATTGTATGAAAGAAAAATCAAACACACACAGTTTAATAAAAAATAAGTTTAATGAAATAATCACAGTTTTTGACCATATTTTATTTTCCTGCTAAAACCATTTCCTGTAATAAAAATAAAATAAAAAAGCAAAATTATACTTACCAATCCGATGTACAGTCAGGTCCCACGGTGTAATCCATCAGAAAGGGTTAACAGGTTACAGGTCGCAGAGAGCTAATAATGCTGTCTCAGACCTGTATTCCCCTGAATGAATAAGTTCCTCTCCCAGCGAAAGTAGAGGAATAGATTCATGAATGGAGCTTAATTGATTTATTGCCAATTTAACTTTAGTGACCTGATCTAAAGGGAAAGTGGACACAATCAATTAAGCTTCATTCATGAAACACATCCTCTCCTGTCGCCAGGAGAGGAACTTATTCATTCATGAGCTTTGAGCTGAGCATGCAGGATTACTTGCACTGCTTGGCTCAAAGCTAGT
The DNA here is from genome assembly GCA_033576555.1 of Oophaga sylvatica. Classification (NCBI taxonomy): domain Eukaryota; kingdom Metazoa; phylum Chordata; class Amphibia; order Anura; family Dendrobatidae; genus Oophaga; species Oophaga sylvatica. The sequence continues at coordinate 72,651 of JARQOD010002431.1, forward strand.
TAACCCTTTGTGAAGGATTACAGCGTGGGACGTGACAGATCAGCGGAATAGGTAAGAATAATGTTGTTTTATTTTTTTTTATTTATTTTAGGAGATCAATGGCTTCGCACAGATTAAGTGTAAAATAAAAATATGGTCAAAAAACACGGATTTTGGTAAAGACTTACCTGTAAAATCCTTTTCAGCGAAGGAAGGAAGAGAGACACAGTATTCATTACTGATGGGTAGGCGGAGCCCCAGATCAGGATGTTACCTCAGATCAAAAGAGTGATGACTGGCTGGCCCCTCCAGCTCGGGCTCCTCCTACTCAGCTCCAGTCGTATCAAAGCTTTTAGGAAAAGAGCCAAGATCACCAGCGGAGCAACATAACCCCTTCTGAAGGAACTTCAGAGAAAAAACACAAGGATACAGGTTATGCATGCAAAGAAAGCCAAAAAAAACCACAGAGTTCCAGGTACTACTCACGGAACCTGACTACTGCGATGAGCTGGCGATGCTGGAACAGAGCCTTAGCGCGCTGACCTCAGCCCAGATAATCGCTATCAGATAAGGGTCGCGCTGCATCTGAAAACATCAACACACTTCTGCCGTGGGAGGGTGCTGTGTCTCTCTTCCTTCCTTCGCTGAAAAGGATTTTACAGGTAAGTCTTTACCAAAATCCGTGTTTCAGCTGCAGATGAAGGAAGAGAGCCACAGTATTCATTACTGATGGGACGTCCCAAAGCAGTTCAAAAAAGGGTGGGAAAAAACCAACAAAAGGCAGAAACCCAACAACCTTAACAACAAAGCGCAACCAGCGCTAAAACACAAGTTCATCCAGAACTTTAAACTACAGCTGCCTGCAGGACCCTACGTCCGAGGGCTGCATCAGCGGAAGCACTGACGTCCACTTTATAAAATCTTGTAAACGTGTGGACAGAGCGCCAAGTCGCCGCTCGGCAAAGCTGCACTGCCGAAGCACCTTGATGAAAAGCCCACGATGAAGCCACAGCTCTCGTGGAATGGGCTCGAATCTTAATCGGGCAAGATTCACCCCGAAGACGGTAAGCTTCCAAAATAGCTGACCGGATCCAACGAGCTATAGAACCCTTGGAAGCTCGTTGACCACGCCGACGACCTGCCGGAACCACAAACAGGGAGTCCGTCTTACGAAAACCTTGAGTAATAGATAGATAAAACTTCAAGGCCCGCACTAAATCCAATGTGTGTAAATCTCGCTCTTTCGTATTCTTCGGATCCGGACAGAGTGAAGGCAACACAATATCCTGGTTAACATGAAATTGTGACACCACTTTAGGCAAAAAATCACCCCGAGTGCGAAGCACTACACGATCCGGAAAAAACTCCAGAAAAGGAGGCGAGCAAGAAAGAGCTGCCAATTCAGAAACTCTCCTCAAGGAAGTGACTGCAACAAGGAAAGCCACCTTCCAAGAAAGTAAAGAAAGGCTAGCAGAAACCATAGGTTCAAAAGGTTTATGCTGAAGAGCCTCCAAAACAAGGTTGAGCCGCCAAGGAGACACGGGTGCCTTCCCGGCGGAAACTTACGAGAGATACCTCGGAAAAAGGAGATCACGTCTCTATTCGAAGCAATGGTTCTCCGGAACAATAAGGACAGAGCAGAAATCTGACCCTTCAGAGTGCTAACTGCCAAACCCTTGTCTAGCCCATGCTGCAGAAAAGCCAACAGGTTGGGAATGGAAAATTTTCTCGGGTTCCGAGAAGACCCCAAACACCACGAAAAGAAGGTTTCCCAAATTTTGTGGTAAATCCTAGAAGTAGCCGGACATCTTGCAGCACGAAGGGTAGCAATGACCTCGGCTGAAAAACCTCTACGGGTCAAGATCTCGGTCTCAAGAGCCACGCCGTCAAACGCAGGGACATCAAGTCCGGATGACAAATGGGCCCCTGAGTCAACAAGTCCGGTTGAAGAGGGAGTGGAAACGGAGGTGCCGCCAACAGCGACATTATTGTCGAGAACCACACCCTTCTTGGCCAGTCTGGAGCTATCAGAATAGCTGGAATTCTCTCTAGTCTGATCCGACGCAGCACTAGAGGAAGTAAGGATATCGGCGGGAATACATAGATCAGCTCGAACTGATCCCACTGAGCCACTAGAGCATCCACCGCCACCGCCTTCGGGTCCTTGTACCTGGACATGAATGTCGGTAACTTGGCATTGGACCTGGATGCCATCAAATCCACTTGGGGGTTCCCCAGCGAGAGCACAGTAGTGCAAAGACTTCCGGGAGGAGGCTCCATTCCCCGGGATCCATCCTTCTGCGACTGAGAAAGTCCGCTGTAATATTCTGAACCCCTGGAATGTGAATCGCCGAAATGGCTGGCACATTGGCCTCTGCCCAAATCAGAATTCGGGACACCTCTACCATGAGTCTGGAACTCCTTGTCCCACCTTGGTGATTGATATACGCGACAGCCGTCACATTGTCTGTCTGCACACGGACTGGCAGACCGCTCAAAGGGACCGTCCAATGTTGGAGGCAAAGAAAAATCGCCCTCAATTCCAGGATGTTGATCGGAAGCACAGACTCTTCCGGTGACCATACCCCCTGAATCCAGAGATTGTTCCAAACACCCCCCAGCCCGTCAGGCTGGCATCGGTGGTTATGACTGACCACTTCAGAGGGAGGAAAGACTTCCCCAGGGAGAATGCCCCTGGACGTAACCACCATTCTAGAGAATCCCGCACCGCGCGAGAAATGGTGACACTGCAATCCAGCGATTGCGACTGATTCCATCGACTCAAGATGAACCTTTGAAGAGTCCTGGAGTGGAACTGGGCAAAAGGAATTGCCTCCATGGACGCCACCATCAGTCCCAGAAGACGCATACACTTCCGTAGGGACATTGCCGTTGAGGATGTCATAATCTGTACATGTCGAAGAAGACATGACTGTTTGTCTGGTGGTAGGGAAACTACCGACCGAAACGTGTCGAGATGCATTCCCAAAAAGAGAATTGTCCTCGATGGTTCCAGGGACGACTTCTCCCAATTGACCAGCCAACCGAAGTCTTTCAGAAACTGAAGAGACAAATCCCGAGCCGTCAACGCCTCCTCCTCCGAGGAAGCCACGATCAAAAGATCGTCCAGATAAGGGAGAATCGTAATCCCCTGTCTTCGAAGGAGTGCCATGAGGGGCGCCAGAATTTTTGTAAAGACCCTTGGCGCTGAGGCTAAGCCGAACGGCAGAGCCACGAACTGGTAATGATTCTGACCTATGGCAAATCGAAGAAAGCGCTGATGAGCCTTTCCGATGGGAATATGCAAATAGGCGTCGCGAATGTCGATTGACACCAGAAAATCGTTCTGTGACAGAGCTGCCACAACGGAACGAAGCGACTCCATGCGAAATTTCCGGGCATGGACATGCCGGTTCAATCGCTTGAGATCCAGAATCGGGCGAAATTTGTTCTCCTTTTTGGGAACTATAAAAAGGTTGGAATAAAAACCTTTCCCTCGGTCCTCTGACGGAACCGGTATCACTACACCCTTTTGTAGTAGCGATTCGACCTCTCGCTGTAGAGCGACAACAAGCTCGGGTTCCGACGGAACGCGAGATTGACAAAAAACATTTGGGGGTTGAGAAGCAAACTCTATGAAATAGCCTGCCGACACTATCCGCGTTACCCAGGAATCTGGAACGCGAGCCATCCAAGTCTCCTTGAAAAGAAGCAGGCGACCCCCCACTCGAGAATCCTCGAGTGGACCCTGGCGTCAATCCGACTTTGCGGTTTTCTTGTCAAGTTCCCGCTTGTTCTGGCGGAAACTCTGCTTCCAGGGAGTACGAGTTTTCTGAGAGGATTTCTTTCCTGAGAAAGAAGGACGACCCGATCCCCACGAGGAGTGACTAGATCGTCCTCGGCCCCGAAAGGACCGCCGACCACTATAAACACCAGGCTTACTGGACACCGAGGCCATGGCCCGTCGCTGTGGTAATGCTGATTCCTTCGCCTTAGCCTTGGAAATCAGCTCTGTGAGGTCGGATCCAAAAAGATGGCCACCCTTGTAAGGTAAGGCCAACAACCCTTGTTTGGAAACTGCGTCCCCGGCCCACTGTCCTGAGCCATAAAGCTCTTCTGACTGTGACCGCTGAAGCTTGCGCTTTGGCCAGCAGAGATGCCGTATCCAGACCGGCATCAAAGATATAACAGGCTGCCGTTTCTAACCATTCACAAGTTTCCCGTATCTCAGATAACGGAGATTCATTTTGCAACTCCGTCTTCAGACGTGCCAACCAGCTTAGAGAAGCTCTAGCAGCACACATGGATCCTAGCACTGCTCGAAATCCATGACCCGCAGCCTCATAGCTTGCTTTTGCCGCCAATTCTGCCTTTCTATCCAAAGGCTCCTGTAAGCTCGCTTTTCCCTTAATAGGGAGTAGAGAGGATTTACTAAGCTGAGACAAAGACACATCCACTTCAGGAGCAGAAGTCCAATTAGCCTTTAACTCCGTAGAGCAAGGATAAAGTGTATCAAAGAAATGCGTTCCATGAAAACGCTTATCTGGACATAGACGTTCCTCCTCTATTACACCATTAAGCTCATCCAGAGCTGGCAATGTTGTGCGCGAAGCACGGGACTCCTGGAACATGCGTGCTGATTTACCAGGACGACTAGTTACCTCCTCCGGTAACTGTAGTATATCTCTCATGGCTTCAATTAATGCCTCCGTACGCTTCGTCATAGAGGAACGCCCCTGCGGCTCGTCCGCATCTGAATCGGATATTTCTCCATCCGAATATAAAGGGGAACTCTGCCCAATATCAGATACATCTGACTCGCTCCGTGTAGAGGCCGGTAACGGCCTGCGTCGCTTCCTCTGAGAGGAATTAGCAGACACATATTGACCTAAAAGGTCAGATAAGTTATTAATCGATCGAGCGATATCATCCAATTTTCCACCGCTGTCGACCGCAGCGCTAGACGCTGTGGAGGTCTGCGTATCTGATTGCCGCAATGGCACTGGGACGTGATCCGCGGCATCTGAACTCTGTTCAGACATGTCTCGCCTGTATGAGCAGGTCAAAGCGGTAATACCAGCAAAAAACTATGCGGTTTTTTTTTTTTTTTTCAAACGCTGAAGGGTTAACGCTCCACCAAGCAGGGTTACCCCAGCGGTATTCAGTCAGCAAATTTAGCAGGTAGAAATAACCCTCAAAGGGTTAATATTGCAAACTCACCAAAATATATATATATTTGTGAGCCCCAGCCAATTTTTATGTCTCTGATGAGACTGCAGCTGCAGGATAGCGATCGCTGCGCTGCGGGGTGAGGAATCCACACTCACCCAGCTGGCCGTGGTG
>JARQOD010002432.1:0-77970 GCA_033576555.1 Oophaga sylvatica
CCATCCACTTTTGAGGTGAAGAATAACTAATGGCCATTTCCACTGTCTCTATTCATCTCTGCGTACACATCCGGACAAGTTTTTTCAATATTGTCAGATGAGCCTTGGTACCTTTGATATTTTGCTTGAGATTGTGCGCCCTGGGATCACATTTCAGGACACCAGGATGCGTCAAGCTATTACTGCAGAGGAGCGGCTTATCCTTACCTTATGGTATGTTTTACAACTATATGTTGATGATGTTTGAATCAGCATAATTACTTTCCTGCCCTTAGACCTTACTTATTGTTTACATATCTGAATATATGTTTATGTGTATTAAACACAGAAGTCATGGCATCTAATTTAATGTTGTGCATGCATGCTTTAAAATTTACCCATTGTAAGTTTCAGCAATGTTGTTTGTTGTGCTGTATTCTCATTTTTTTGTTGTTGTTTTTTTTATTTTAGCTTCCTTTCCACTGGCCTTTCATATGCTGCTCTGCATTTAGAATTTTTAATTGGATAATCAACAATATCAGGCATTGTCTGCTCTACCTGTTCCGAAATCTGGGCCCGACTACATCAAAAGGTCATGCCGGAGCCCAAAATGGCAGACTGGTTGCGTATATCCAGTGGATTTCAGGACACGTGACAGTTTCCACAGTGTATTGGAGCCCTGGATGGGAAGCACATTCGTGTGCGTAAGTCGCCGAACTCAGGGTCCCAATTCTATAATTATAAACATTATTTTTCTGTAGTGTTGTTGGCCTTGGTTGACAGTAACTACAGGTTTATAATTGTAGACATTGGGGCCTATGGAAGAACTGGAGACTCCATAGTCTTCAATTCTTCCATTATGGGGCGGCGGCTGCGCAATAACCAGTTGGACCTATCATCACCACGTCAGCTTCCAGACTCCAATCTTGAATCGGTGCCTTATGTACTTGTAGCAGATGAGGCTTTTCAATTGACCCGTCATGTCATGAGCTATATCCCGGTAGAAACCTTGACCACCGGCTTCAAATATTTAACTTGCGCCTATCACGTGCACGACGAATGGTGGAGTGCACCTTTGGGACTCTTTGTGTCAAATGGCGTGTACTCCAGTCAGCCATTCAGCTGAGTGAAGCTAACGTTATTGTGGTTATCAAAGAGTGTGTGGTCCTACATAACTTCACCCGAATTCATGATTGCTCCTCACCTGATGTTGCTGAAGTTGGGTCTGGCTATGTGTGTAGGCCTAGGACACATGTGATCCCTCCCCGTCGTCCCCTCTCTGGACTCAAAGTATGTGATGTGTTCACTACTTATTTTGTATCACCTCAGGGTGCTACTCCCTGGCAAGAGGATGTCTTATCTATGTAGTGTTGTTTTATTTTGCTATTATAAACTATTTACACTTGACCTTGTTGGTGTTGTTGTGTTGTTACTGCTCTCCTGTTAGATTGACCTAACAAATTACATAACATGTCATAACATCAACAACCACTGATTGCGAATTAAATCTTTTAATTAGTCTCTATGCTTTTTTTTGGTCAAATTATAAAACCACATTGTACACATATCGCCTAATGTTATCATCACATTAGTAAGAAAAAATAGATTCCAGCAAAAAAATATATTATTTTACACACATATAAGGCACGCACTGTGTCACAAAAGAAAACCTACAAGTGATGGTAGGTCGGGGGTGGGGAAGGCGGAGGTCCAGATTGGGTGGTTTGGCTAGGTTGCTGCCCAACTTTGTGTCACCCTGTGTACTGGCAGACAGACCTGGATTCTGTGGGATCCTGCCAGGATCCAGTTGTGGGTTGGGGTAGGGGTAATTGGGAAATTGTTGGGGGTAGTCCTGAGTGTATGTTTGCCCAATTTGACTATATCCCCAATATGCCCATGTCGACCATACCCATTCTGTGGACAGCCTACAACATTGGGTATGTTCAAGTGGGCATATTGGGAATGTGCACTATGGCCCATATATTGGACCTGTTGAGGCACATTTGTCAGTGCTGCTGACTGTGGAGGAGGTGTTGCCATCCGTGGCAGAGGAGGAGGTGGAGGAGGAGGAGGAGGAGGTTGAGAGCCTGATTCACCCTGCACTTGATGGCTTCCCAGCAAATCTATTTGATTTTCATTAGAAAACTGCCACCTTTCTAAGAAATTAAATACAGTGCTGAGATTATTTGGTGGGGTGCCAGCATCGAGGACTATTTGGATAGCCCCTCTGGTACTCAGGCTGTACTCACGGGGAATAGCCCTGAGATACCGTGCCAGACTGCGTCCATATACCTCCTCCCCATCATCTGGTGCAGCTGTGGACAAATAATCCAGCACACCTCTGTCCACCTGCCTTCTTGCTCCAGATGCTACTCATTCTCCTGCGTCGCCCTCACCGTGGGATGGCAGAAGCCTGGGGAGAGGCATCCAGAGGCATGATAGGTCTGCTACTGATGGCCTGCTCCTCTGGATGTGCTTGCTGGCTTGCAGGTTCCGCTGGTGGTGGTGTGCTGCTGCTTGGGTGCATCTTGAAAGTGCCTCTTCAGCACCATCACCCACTGGATCAATTTGCACCTCGGAGTCAGAACCAGTCTCCCTCTCTTAAGGTTTGACTCCGTGCTATATATGAATAAAAAAAATACTCTTTGACAACAAAAGCGAAAACACCCTTTTTAAAGCCATGCACTTATGTTCTGAGATCCATCACCGGAGCAAGGAAATTCAGCCTGTCGAAATAGAGGTATTTCCTCTTGGTGGTTGCAGCCGCTCCACTCTGGTCCCGCAGCTGTCTCTCCCTCCTATATGAATCACGACAGCTGCGCCAACGCCTTGTCACATCTGTCACTGCAATGTAACACAAAACACAAGTGTTCAAAGCACTAATATGGATATGTTGTCAACATATACAAATATAGTTTGCTATCAATATCAAAATTATCTCATTTATTTTTGTTATGGCTCCAGACCAATACTACAAAAGTAGTAAGGTTTTCAGGGCGCCAAAGGACCTTGTTCATACTTGAATGGTAAATGCATACAAACATGAGGGTTTGAGGTATAGGTAAGAACATGTATTATTACTTAAGGCCAAAGCTTTCAGCTTAAGATAGGGGCAACACATCAAGGAGAGGCCACATTTTTTACATCCAATGTGACATAAAAATATATTACATTTGAGTTTGCTGATACATTTTACAATTACAATTTTAACTGTTTTGCATTATTTTACTTACTAATTTACTCCTGGTCCTCCTGAGATCTGTCCACATAATCTGGGAACAGTTGGCTACATATTCTTCTCCATGCTGCCTCCTTGCATGCCTGGTCAGCAAAGTGGGCATCTCTCTGGTCCCATAGTTCTAGCCTCTCTTGGACTAGAACTATGAGCATCTCAACTTTGATATGCATCGACATACTTCAGGAATCCGTGGAGGCGTTGTTCCTGTTTTTTTTTAATCTGTGCCAGTGTAATTAGCATGTGAAACCTTTCTGACAATGCCTGATGCAATTTCCTGTCACCTGGAGAAGTCTTGCGATTTTCTCGCAAGTAACACTTGTGGTCCATTTGTAATCCGATTTTTCATCGCACCCATAGACTTGCATTGGCGAGTCCAATCCGATAATCGGTGACAATCGCAGCATGCCGAGAAAAAAATCGGCCCCATAGATTAACATTGGTCCGAGTGCAATGCGATATTGTATTGCATTGCACTCATCCGTTTTTATCACCAGTGTGACTCTGACCTAAGGACTAATTACGTGGTACATAGATTGCAGTGGTAGGTAGGCAGGAAGTGTATGTGCGTATATACATGTCAGTGCAAGGCATGCAGGCACTGTATGTGGGTATATAGATCTCAGTAGCAGACAGTCATTCTATTTGCAATACTTAATTGCATACATCAAGAGGGTCCATTCTGTTACTGTCTGCTGCTGCTGCTGCCTATTACATATATTGACCGTATCTACACAGCCCTAGGTCTCAGTGGGCAGCAAATTTTTTTGGCATTTTAATCCTGATTTTTTTTTTCCAAAGCAATCCTGAATCCCTTTTTTTCTCTAATTGCTTGTTGACACTGCAGAATACAGCCAGATCTTTTTCATAGTATCGCTTGAAAATGCAGCTATTTTAAATGGGTTTGCCTGTCCCAGGCCTGACATCTAAGTGCGCATAAAAATCTGCCATTTTTTGTGGTACTGTAGAATTTTGTGGGAGTGTCTTATACAATTTTTTGACACCATTTTGCTGCCCCAAAAATATTTAGCTACAGGGCAGATATTTTACACTGGGTTGTGTCCGCCACACGGATCGCATATCATTGCGCTCAAAATTTAGCCATTTCAGGCCTTCATAGAATTTTTTTGTTGTGTTATAGCCTACTTATTCACACAATTTTGCTCGTCTAAAAAAAAAAACCAGGGCAGATATTTTAAAGTGGACTCTCTTCGTCAGACTCCTGATCTATCAGTGTGCTAAAAATTGTGGCATTTCAGGGCTACATTCCTCTTTTTTTGCTGTGTCCTACCCTATTTCTGTACACTACTGTATTTTGGGGTAAAAAATTTACAAATACAGGCCACATATTGAACAGTGTGGTATCTCCATCAGACGACTGATCTATCAGTGTGCTAAAAATTGTGGCATTTCAGGGCTACATTCCTCTTTTTTTTGCTGTGTCTTACCCTACTTCTATACACTACTTAGAGGAAAAAAAAATACAAATAAAGACCACATATTGAACAGTGTGGTATCTCTGTCAGATGTCTGATCTATCTGTGTGCTAAAAATTGTGTCATTTCAGGGCTACATTCCCTTTTTTTGATGGGTCTTACCCTATTTCTATGCAATATGTGGGGGTAAAAAATTTACAAATACAGGCCACATATTGAACAGTGTGGTATCTCCGTCAGATGCCTGATCAATCAGTGTGCTAAAAATTTTGGCATTTCAGGGCTACATTACACTGGATTTGCTGTCTGTTACCCTATTTCTATACTCTATTTTGAGGTAAAAAAAAAATTGAAAATACAGACCACATATCGAACAGTGTGGTATCTCCGTCAGATGCTTGATCTATAAGTGTGCAAAAAATTGTGGCATTTCAGGGCTACATTCCCCTTTTTTTCTGTGTCTTACCCTATTTCTATACACTATTTTGGGGTAAAAATTTTTACATACAGACTACATATTGAACAGTGTGGTATCTCTGTCAGACGCCTGATCTATCTGTGGGCTAAAAATTGTGGCATTTCAGTGCTACATTCCACAGTTTTTGCTGTGTCTAACCCTTGTTATTGACATCAGTTTGTTAAAAAAAAGTACAGTCCAGATATTTGAAAGTGCGTTTTTCCCGCACATAGATCACATCTAAGTTTGCTCCCAATTCATCCTTTTGTAGTGAACGTGGAAAATATATTTTAAATGGGAAAGGCGCATGGCAAGGGACGGGGAAGTGGGCATGATGGTGATGGTGCATGCAGTGGCAGAGACCATGGGCAAGCTGCAATTGTGCCACAACAAACACCCACATCTTCTCGTAACAGATTACTGTCAGATTTCATAGAGGACAACAGAACAGCACTCTTGACACCAGAACAGCATGAAAAGGTAGTTGGTTGGATGGCGGATAATGCTTCCAGTCACTTTGCCACCACCACTAGCACCCTGTTTTCCACACAGTCAAGTCTGAGTATCCATGAGTCTGGACCGCATATGCCTCCCTCCTCCCATACCGAGTGCCCGGAGACAACTGATCCGACACTTGGACACTTCAAAGAGCTGTTCACTTTTCCATTTATAGATTTGGGCCTCTCGCTCGGTCCACTTGAAGCGGGGCAAACTGAGATTGCATGTAGCGATGCCCAATTATTGGAGCAGCCACGGTAACATGAAGGCGACGGTGGGAACGTGTCACAAGAGATGGACGATGATGAGACACAATTGCCAGAAAGTTAGGAGGAGGACTAGGGTGCGGAAATCGAAGAGGAGGTGGTGGATGACATAGTAACTGACCCAACCTGGCAGGAGGACATGCAGAGCGAGACAGCAGCACACAGGGGAAAGGAGGCATAGAACCACAACAGGCAGGGAGAAGCACTGTGGTGGCCGCAGACAGAAGGCGGGCAACCATTCCTCGTAAAACCAATATGACGGAAGTTGGCAGTACAACTGTTAGGTCTTCCCCAGTCTGTTTGTTTTTTAAAGACTCAGCCGATAACCCCAAACAGGCTATTTGCACCACCTGCAATGCCCGCATCAGCAGAGGTAACAAAACAACCAGCCTGACCACCACAAGCATGATCAGGCACATGGCAGCAAGCACCCGACTTTGTGGGCTGAACCCCAGGGTCCAGGAACAGTGTCTGCGGGTGACACCACTCCTTTTTCCGCTGTTGTGAGTGGAATCCAACCCCCTGTCCATGGTGCCTGTGAAGATGCCTCTTGCCCTGCACCTGTCATTGTACACACTCAACTATTACCACCATCCACATCCTTGTCCCAGTGCAGCTGTCCATACACCAGTCAAAGGAAGGCAAGCGGAAGTACCCAGCCAACGCCCCACAGTTGCCTTTTAGGCTTGTGGAGATGGAAACTTTCCGCAACTGATGGCAGCAGCCGTCCCAAGGTACTCTGTCCCCAGCCGACACTATTTTTCCCGACGTGCCATCCCAGCATTACAAAAGATTCCCTGTGCCCTCAACAATGCAGTTACTGGGAAAGTACACTTAACCACGGACATGTGGACATGTGCTTCTGAGCAGGAAAGGTACATCTCACTGACGGCACAATGGGTTATCATAGTGGAAGTTGGGAAACAGTTGGACCTTGAGATGGAACATGTCCTACCAATGGTGAGGATTGCGGGCCCTAGGTCAATCAGGGTTGCCCTCACAGTCTACAGCTCCTGCACTTCATCCTCTCCTCTTCAGCCTGCATCTCCAAAATGACAACATCAGTCGCAAGCTGGAAACACTGCAGCACTAGCTCAGCCAAGTGGCAAAAGGTTGTTCTGAAGCTAATATGCTTAAGTGACAGTGCTTAGGTGACAAACCGCACAATGCTGAAGAGTTGTGGACAGCTCTGAAAGAGCAGGCAGATATGTGGCTGACACCGCTGAACCTACAGCCAGGCATGGTCGTGTATGACAATGGCCGGAACCTGGTGGCGGCTCTGAGGCGAGGCAAACTCACACACATACCATGCCTGGCCCATGTACTTAATCTTGTGGTTCAGCGGTTTCTCAAAACCTTCCTGGAGCTGCCAGATCTGCTTGTGAAAGTAGGCCACCTGTGTGCCCATCTTAGAAAGTCAGCTACAGCTTCAGCCGCCCTTGCCATTCTTCAGCAGCGTTTGCATATTCCGGCTCACCGACTGGTGTGTGATATGCATTGCAGGCAGAGCACGATGAGATGGAGCAAGGAACCATATAGGGTGATTACACACAGCCCAGCCTCATGTCATCCCAATATAGATTGGTTGACAATGAGGAAGAGGAGGAGGTAGAGCAGGAGCTGCTTTCATGCGCTATAGATGGTACTACAAGCATAACTGTCATACCGTCTGTTCAGCGTGGATGTCCTGAGGACAGGGAGGAGGAGGAGTGCAGCATGGTCAGTCGTCCTGTTGGTGAGGACATGGAAGTCTTGCCAGTTAGCAGTCTGGCACACATGGCAGACTTTATGTTGCGCTGTCTTTCTTGTGACCCTTGCATTATCAAAATTTGTGCTGACACTCATTACTGGTTGCTGACACTTCTAGACCCATGCTACAAGGAGACCTTTCAATCTCTTCTTCCAGAGTCAGATAGGTGTATTAAAATGATGCAGTATCAGAGGGCCATTGATGCGGAATTACAGAAAAAAATCCCATCTGAAAACACTGGTGGCAGAGATCACAGTTCATTGGTCAACCAAGCAGTAGTGGTGAGAGAAACACAACTACAATCCAGCAGAGGCAGGGTAACACTGGAAAAGTTCTGGCACACTTTTCTCAGACCCTCCCATCGCCCTGGCCCAGAGTCTTGGGGTACTGTTACAAGGACTGGAAAGTTTGGGGAGATGTTGAAGGAGTACCCTGCTGGCCATACTAATGTCCTCCGTGATTCCTCTGTGCCTTTTAATTATTGGGTATCCAAGCTGTACACGTGGCTTGAACTGGCTCTCTACGCCTTGGAGGTCCTGGCCTGCCATGCCGCTAGCATTTTTTCAGAGCTGTTATTTAGTGCTGCTGGTGGAATAATAACTGATAAGCGCATTCCCATGTTAATTGAACATGCTGACAGGCTGACTTTTATAAAAATGAGTAAGGCCTGGTTAGGGGCAGACTTCTGTACACCACCACATGATAAAAGTGAAACATAACCTCCAATACAGTGTATTTTTTTGGGAGGTATATTAAAATGCACCACTTCAGACCCACACATGGTTATACGCTTCCTGACTTTGGCTATTTGGTGTGTTATCCTCCTCATCCTCATCATCAACCACCACTAGATCAACATGGTGACCGTGGTCCATGATGCAACAACCAACTTATTGTGTAAAAGGGTGTTTTTGATGCCCTTTTAATTAAAAATATTTACGCAGTAGCTTGTTGTTTCCCCCCAGAGGAAAATGTTTGTCAGCCCATACACTTAGCGTCTCGGCATTCCAAGTATTTCAACACTGCAATTGTCCACTGCCGGGTATTCAGCCTCAACACTGCAATTGTCCACCGCTGGGTCTCTAGCCTCAACACTGAAATTGTCCACTGCCAGGTCTTCAGCCTCAACACTACAGTTGTCCACTGCAGGTTCTTTAGCGTCAACACAGCAATTATCCATTGCAGGGTATTCAGCCTCAACACTTCAATTGTCCACCTCTGGGTCTTTAGCCTCAACATTGCAATTGTCCACTGCTGGGTCTTCAGCCTCAACACTGCAATTGTCCACCGCTGGGTCTTTAGTGTCAACACTGCAATTGTCCACTTCCAGTTCTTCAGCCTCAACATTGCGATTGTCCACCGCTGGGTCTTTAGCCTCGACACTGAAATTGTCCATTGCCAGGTCTTCAGCCTCAACACTACAGTTGTCCACTGCAGGTTCTTTAGCGTCAGCACAGCAATTATCCACTGCCAGGTATTCAGCCTCAACACTGCAATTGTCCACCGCTGGGTCTCTAGCCTCAACATTGCAATTGTCCACTGCCGGGTCTTCAGCCTCAACACTGCAATTGTCTGCTACAGTTTCTTCAGCCTCCACACTGAAATTATCTACTGAAGGTTTTCCAGTCTCAACACTGACATTCTCCACTTCTGGGCTTTCATCCTCAACACTGACATTCTCCAATGCAGGTTCTTCAGGCTCAACAATTCACTGTGTAGCCAAACAATACAGGAGTACCAAATTAATAGGAACAATGCTTTCAGGTGTCCATACAGTACCTGGATTCAAAGGCTTATTCGGGGTGTATTCAATGTTGGTGCAGGGTGGGCCTTGCATTCATTGCATAGGAATACAGCATGGAAGTACCAAAGGAAAAATAATGGGAACTTTTGTTTCATGTGGCGATCCAGTACGTGGGTTCAAAGGCTTATTGAGGTGCATGTGAATTTGGTGCAGGGCAGGCTTTGCATTCAATGCATAGGGTAACAGTATGGCAGTACCAAATGAATAATGTGAACTTGATTTTCCTGTGGCCATCCAGTACCTGGGTTCAAAGGCTTATTGGGGTGCATGTAACTTTGGTGCAGGACAGGCCTTGCATTCAATGCATAGGCTAACAGTATGGCAGCACCAAATGAATAATGTGAACTTGGTTTTAATGTGGCCATCAAGTACCTGGGTTCAAAGACTTATTGGGGTGCATGTAACTTTGCTGCAGGGCAGGCCTTGCATTCAATGCATAGGCTAACAGTATGGCCGTACCAAATGAATAATGTGAACTTGGTTTTTCTATGGCCATCCAGTGCTTGGGTTCAAAGGCTTATTGGGGTGCATGTGACTTTGTGGCAGGGCGAGCCTTGCAATCAATGCATAGGAATACAGTATGGCAGTACCAAATGAAAAACAATGGGAACTTTTGTTTTATGTGGCCATCCAGGACGGCTATTCCAAGTGTTATTGGGGTGCATGTAACTTTAGGGATAGACAACCCTTGCATTCATTGCATAGGCAAACACTATGGGAGACCTACTTTCTTATAATGGGAACATTTTTCAGGAGGCCCACCTGTACATCTTGTGAAAGGGGTATTGGGGTGCATCCAGGGGAGGAGTCCCGAGGAGATAATTTGCATATTCCCAGTGCCTTCTGGGATAAGTGAAGAGTCTCCGTGAGCTCAAGGAACACTGGATTTTGGCTGTTGCAGCTGAAAGGAGGACATCAGTAAACCAGGGGAGGAGTCCCAAGGAGACAATTTGCATATTCCCAGTGCCTTCTGGGATAAGTGAAGAGTCTCCGCGAGCTCAAGGAACACTGGATTTTGGCTGTTGCAGCTGAAAGGAGGACATCAGTAAACCAGGGGAGGAGTCCCGAGGAGATAATTTGCATATTCCCAGTGACTTCTGGGATAAGTGAAGAGTCTCCGCGAGCTCAAGAACACTGGATTTTGGCTGTTGCAGCTGAAAGGAGGACATCAGTAAACCAGGGGAGGAGTCCCGAGGAGATAATTTGCATATTCCCAGTGCCTTCTGGGATAAGTGAAGAGTCTCCGCGAGCTCAAGGAACACTGGATTTTGGCTGTTGCAGCTGAAAGGAGGACATCAGTAGACCGCGCGCCGCTAGGCGCGCAAGTTTTGGCTTATATTTCACCGCTTGATTATCTCTTGAACAATAAGAACATGGAAGAGGCTAGGAGCCATGTGGTGAGCTGCATTTCTTGCTACATGTTCATAGACTTACCAGTGGAAAAGCCAAACTTCACATGCCAGAAATGCAAGCTTGTGTCCCTGTTGGAGGAAAAGTTGCAAAATCTGGAAGAGAGGTTATCTACATTGAAGACCATTAAGGAAGGTGAAGAGTTCTTAGACAGAGCAGAATTATCTCTTCATGGTACAGAAAGAGAAGAAATTCGAAGTGCAACTGAAGAAACAGAGGAATGGAAGCATGTGACCCAGAGAAGCAGGAGGATCAGGAGGCAGTCAGCACCAATTTTGCTCAGGAACCAATACCAGCCTCTTACACAGGAGAACGATGAAGAAATACATCAGGATAAGACTTTGCCCACAAACAACCTTGTACGCCCTCAGAGTCCTCCTGAATGGAGAAAAAAAACTGTTGTGAAGAAGAAACGGAGAGTTGTTGTCATGGGTGATTCCCTGTTGAGAGGAACAGAGGCCGCTATCTGCAGACCGGATATAACCTCAAGAGAAATGTGCTGTCTTCCAGGTGCAAAAATTAAAGATGTGTCTGACAGGATATCAGGACTCTTCAGACCTAAAGATGACTACCCATTCCTGCTAATACATGTGGGGACAAATGACACCGCTAGAAACGACCTGGAAACCATCTGCAGTGACTTTGAAAACTTAGGCAAGAAAGTGAAAGAACTGGGAGCGCAGGTGGTCTTCTCTTCCATCCTCCCAGTGGATGGCCATGGAACAAGAAGGTGGAATAAGATTCTGCAGGTGAACAACTGGCTACGTCGATGGTGCCGTCAGCAAGGATTTGGATTTCTGGATCACGGAGTGAATTACCTATACGATGGACTACTTGCTAGAGATGGGGTGCACCTTACGAAGACTGGAAAACATGTATTTGGAAGTCGCCTTGCTACACTCATCAGGAGAGCTTTAAACTAGAACAATGTGGGAAGGGAAGCAAAACGCCAGCAAAAGCCATACACTTGACAAATACTATTGAGATTTCTGCTATTAGAAGTGAAGGGGAAGAACAAAGACAAAAAAATTTACATAATAAAAATATTGAAGGAAGAGAAACCAATCACAAACTAAAGTGTTTCTATACGAATGCACAAAGCATGGGCAACAAACAAGGAGAACTGGAGCTACTAACGCAGGAGAAGAAATATGATGTCATTGGAATCACTGAGACTTGGTGGGACGATACACATGATTGGAATACAAGGCTAGAAGGATACAACTTATTTGCAAGAAACAGACTTGATAAACAAGGAGGAGGTGTCGCATTGTATGTTAGAAAAGCGTATATCTGCACAGAGATTGACGCTTCAGAGACTGGGAGTTCTGTGGAAACTGTTTGGGTAAGAATACAAGGACAGAACAATGGAAAGGACACCATTGTAGGCATTTACTACAGGCCGCCTGTGCAAGCTGAAGATATGGATGAACTCTTTATGCATCAAATGGCCAAGTTCTCCAAAAAATATGACATAGTTGTCATGGGAGATTTCAACTATCCAGACATTTGTTGGGAATCTCTCTCAGGCAAAACTAACAGGTCCAGGAAATTCTTATCCTCTCTTGCTGACAACTTTATCTTCCAAAAGGTAATGGAGAAAACAAGGGGATCTGCTACCTTGGATCTAATCCTCATAAACAGGGAGGAAATGGTGGAGGAGGTAAGAGTGGCTGGGACTCTAGGAGGTAGTGACCATGCTATTTTAGAATTTTGGATAACAAGAGGAGGAAGACCTGTGAAGACTCAGACGTCAAGGTTAGATTTCAGAAAGGCAGATTTTAAGGAACTCAGAAAGAGAATTGGAGGGATCCAATGGCTGGATATCCTTAAGGACAAAAATGTCCAGGAAGGATGGAAAATCTTGAAAAATGAGATTCTCAAAGCACAATCGTTAACAATTCCGAAAAGAGGGAAGAATGGGAAGCATTTAAGGAAACCAGGATGGATGAACATAGAACTTAAACACATGCTAAAAAGGAAGAAAGAAATGTTTATCAAATGGAAAGAGGGAGGCATATCTAAAGAAGAATATAATGCCGTCTGCAGAACCTGCAGGGCACAAATCAGATTATCTAAAGCTGACAATGAATTAAGGCTTGCAAGTGACGTCAAAAGCAACAAAAAAGGATTTTGGGGATACGTCAAAAGTAAAAGAAAAGTCAAAGATGCTATAGGATTTTTACAGGATGAAAATGATGAAATGGTAAGTCAGGATGTTGAGAAGGCTGAACTTTTAAATTCCTATTTTGCATCTGTTTTCTCTCAGAAAGGAAATGTAACATCAACTGATCTTCACTGTCCTATTAAAGGAATAGAAGAATCCAGGATATCTATAAACAGAAAGACAGTGAGGAAACACTTAGCTAACATAAATGAATTCAAGTCTCCAGGTCCAGATGAATTACACCCCAGGGTACTGAAGGAGATAGCAGAAGAAATTCTTGAACCACTGTCCATAATCTTTGAAAATTCTTGGAGAACAGGAGAAGTCCCAGAAGACTGGAGAAGAGCAAATGTTGTTCCTATCTTCAAAAAGGGGAAGAAGGTGGACCCAGGGAACTACAGGCCGGTGAGTCTGACTTCTATACCAGGAAAGATCTTTGAACAAATTATTAAAGAACATGTATGCAAGTACCTGGATAAGAATGAAGTGATTAAACAGAGTCAGCATGGGTTTGTAACTAATAAGTCATGTCAGACTAACTTAATTTCCTTCTATGACAGAATCACTGACTGGGTGGATCAGGGAAATGCTGTAGATATAGTATATCTTGACTTCAGCAAAGCATTTGACAAAGTATCTCACACAATCCTTATTGAAAAAATGACTAAGTATGGAATGGACAAGGCAACTGTTAGGTGGATTCATAACTGGCTTAGTGATCGGACCCAAAGAGTGGTTGTAAATGGCTGCACATCCAGTTGGAAGAATGTCTCAAGTGGGGTACCACAAGGCTCTGTTTTGGGCCCTGTATTGTTCAACATCTTTATCAATGATTTAGATGAAGGAATTGAGGGTAAACTGATCAAATTTGCTGATGACACAAAGCTAGGAGGGTAGCTAATACTAGAGAAGAGAGAGAGAGGATTCAAAAAGATATACATAAACTGGAGCAGTGGGCAGCAACTAACAGAATGGATTTTAACAGGGAAAATGCAAAGTACTACATCTGGGCAATAAAAATGAAAAAAGCATATACAAAATGGGAGGAATAGGGCTAAGTAACAGCACATGTGAAAAAGACTTGGGTATACTAATTGATCACAGACTTAACATGAGTCAACAGTGTGATGCAGCAGCAAAAAAGGCAAATGCAATTCTAGGATGTATCAACAGAAGCATACAGTCTAGATCACGTGAGGTCATTATTGCCCTCTACTCCTCTTTGGTCAGACCTCATCTGGAATACTGTGTCCAGTTTTGGGCACCACATTTTAAAAAAGACATCAACAAACTGGAGCAAGTTCAGAGAAGAGCCACCAGAATGGTGACCGGTCTGCAAACCATGTCCTATGAGGAACGGTTGCAGGATTTGGGAATGTTTAGCTTGCAAAAAAGAAGACTGAGAGGAGACTTAATAGCTGTCTACAAATATCTCAAGGGCTGTCACGTTGTAGAAGGATCATCTTTATTCTCATTTGCACAAGGAAAGACTAGAAGCAATGGGATGAAACTGAATGGGAGGAGACACAGATTAGATATTAGAAAAAACTTTTTGACAGTTAGGGTGATCAATGAGTGGAACAGGCTGCCACAAGAGGTGGTGAGTTCTCCTTCAATGGAAGTCTTCAAACAGAGGCTGGATAGACATCTGTCTGGGATGATTTAGAGAATCCTGCTTTGAGCAGGGGGTTGGACCAGAAGGCCCAGAGGTCCCTTACAACTCTACCATTCTATGATTCTATGATTTGATTCTAATATTTGAAAGCCCAGCCACTCAATGCATAGGCAATAACAGGAGACTCACTGTTTAATAATGGCACTTTAAGAATAGTAATGCTGCCTGATGCCCCTATGAAAAGAGACTTTAAGAGTCACTCCTTCATAAATGAAACAAGATGTGTCTGAAGATGTGTCACACACCTCATGGCCAGCTAAGGTTGTTAAATGCTACAATGACATTTCCCAGTTAATGCATTTGTATTGTATTGTATTTGTATTGGTTGAAAGCAATGGTAACGTTGAAAAACACAACGTGTGAACCAGGGCCGGTGTCAGCACCTGGTGTACCGGGCAAATGCCGGATCCCTGAGCAGGCGGGGGGGCCCACTCGCCGTCGGGCACCCTAGGGCCTGTTAGCGGATGAGAGTGGTGCCAGTGCCACCCCGCTTGGTCAGGGCCTGGCAGCAGCCGGCACAATGCTTACCTCTCCCCGTGCCTCTGCAGCTCCAGGTGGCACCTGCAGGGCGTCCGCGCTTCCTCTCACAGCAGCACCGCTGGATGACGTCATCATTCAGCGGCCGGCTGTGGCAGAGAGTAAGTGCGGGCACCGGACAGGTGAGATGTGAGGTGTATGTGTTTGTGTGTATCAGTGTGTGTGTCTGTGTCTGCCTGCGTGTGTGTATGTAGTGCGCTGCTTTGTGTGTGTGTATGTGAGAAAGTGCTGCGGTGCTGTCTGTGTGTGGTGCTGTATGTGTGATGGTGGTGGGAAGAGGCAGTGATGGTGGTGAGGAGGCAATGATGATGATGGGGAGGCGATTATGTTGGTGAGGCAATGATGATGATGATGGGAAGGCAATGATGATGAAGGGGAGGCAATGATGGTGATGATGGGGAGGCAATGATGATGATGGGTAGGCAATGATGATGATGGGGAGGCAATGATGATAATAGGGAGGTAATGATGATGATAATGGGGAGGCAATGATGATGATAATGGGGAGGCAATGATGATGATAATGGGGAGGCAATGATGATGATAATGGGGAGGCGATGATGATGGGGAGTCAATGATGATAATGGGGAGGCAATAATAATGATAATGGGGAGGCAATATAATGATAATGGGGAGGCAATGATGATGATGATGGGGAGGCAATGATGATAATAATGGGGAGTCTTTCCACAGTGCCCTTTCCTGAGCCGTAACAGTGCAGAACGCAGCACAGCGCAGAGGAGAGCTCCATATTTTGTATGGAGCATTATATGGGGACCAGTATCCTGTATGGAGCATTATTTGGGGTCCAATATTCTTTATGGAGCATTATATTTGGCCCCTAATACTGCATGGAGGACAATGTGGTGCCCATAATATTGTATGGAGTACTGTACTGTCCGGTCTGTACTGTGCGTTGTGAGGATTTGGCGGTTTCAGAGCTATTGTAGAATTTACAATAGATATCACTCATGTAATGGAAGAAGAGAAGTGTTTGGCATTGTACTATACCCATATTTCTCTGCAGTATCTGTGCATCATGAATCGTGGTCTGTGTTAAAGGGGCCCACTGAGACTCTTTCGCCCGGGGCCCATAAAAAAGTGGAGCCGGCCTTGTTGTGAACATAGTCAAAGTGGTGGAGGAACATTTTTTGGGGGGTTATTTCTTTTGCCTTCCATACAAATTATTACACTGGAAAGGATGTTCTTTAACATATTTCCCAGGAAAATCCATTTGGTTTCGTTTCTGTATGTTTCAGTGTGCGCCTGTAAAAGTGGCATCACACACTGACAACATTGGTCACATTAGTGATCTAGGAGTCAGAAATGCTTCCAGGGGCATTCCCCATGATGTTGCTGTGTCATTTGAGCACTGTTTCCAATCATTATCAGATGTTTTTAGACTTTAAAAGGTCCCCCCGGGGGGATCACCGCAAGAATGCTTGTTTTTCCCATAGACTTACATTGGGCTCGTTGCTCAGGTCGAGTACCCAAGTATTCCAATTTGCTCGACCTGTATAACGAGCACCCAAGCATTTTAGTGCTCGCTCATCACTACTGATGACACATTTTCAGGGTGGGCACAGAGACTGCAGTAGTGACCGCAGTATCTGCCCTCTGATGACATCCCATTTAGGTATCCCAGCATGCACTAATTGTTCTCAAACTAAGCGTCATCAAACAGGAAGTAGGTAAAGAAAGAAATAAAGGAGTTAACTACAACATAGTAAAGTAATGGTAGGGACTTTTTAATTGAAGCATATTAGAAAAACGGTTTGATTATGACATTAAATAGACAAACATTTAGGAATAAAATAAATCTTACTTTCGGACCACTTTCAGAGTGCCAGTAGTGGGGTGATCAGTTTATATGGAGTGAAAGTTGTTGTATCCTTAATGCAACATGCAGAAGTGAGTGGGTCACTACCAGACGGAATCCGAACCCTTATCCATGCTATATAATTGTCTACACAATGTTGTCCTGTAAGTGCTTTTCCCCTTGTATGTCTTCTCTAGTTACTAGCCTTGACTGAGCACACTCCGTGCAAATCTCTTTATTTGAATACTGATACAAGCAAACATTGTTCAGGATGAAGGATGCATGTTACATTGCAGTGATGCATTATTTTGTTTGTGTGCATAAAAGAGTGAACAGATGGCAAGATTATTACTATTCTAACAAAGAATTCATCATCTTCTGCTCACTACTGAAAAGCATGACACATTTGTTTGAATCCAACAGTCTCTCTGGTAATTAGAATGGTTTACATACAATAATCACAATTAATTCAACATTACTGAAATAACAGTTAGTGTTAATCCTAAAGCTTTATTGTAGCAATAAATCTTACAAATCTGTTCTGCATACCCCAAAATCTTTCCAACAATAATAAAACACAGAGAAATCACAAACCAGTAATGCAATGTAGTGAAATATTCAATATAATAAGTTCCTTTCTTGCCCTCCAGTGCACATATAATTTTGTAAGTGTTTTAATGGATTTTCCAGTGCTTGGACCATTCCCTTCTTAAACACTATATTTCGAAGTGTAAAATAAAAATAATAAATGCTCTCTTTCTGCACTGACTCCATTCCATCAATGTTGGTACCTTGTCTCCCTGCACTCGTGTGACATTGTTCTGCTACGTGAATGCTGCAGCCAGTCAGTAGCCATTAATGGGCTAAAGTTCTCACTTTGTTTTTATGTCCAAGGGAAGTGTGAGAACTGCAGTCCATCAGCAACTGCTGATTGAGTGTAGCAATCACATGGCATAACAATGCGCATGAAGGCCGCTGGCATCTCTGGAATGGCATATGTATGCGGGTGAGTGTCTGCTATTTTTTCACACTGAGGAATATAGTATTTAACCCCTTGCAGACCTTTGACACAGCGTATGCGTCATGAAAGTCAGTGCCAATCTGACCTATAACGCATAGCCTGTGTCATGAAAGGATCACGTTCCTGCGGGTCGGGTGACCGGGGTCACTGAAAGGTCACCCGACCCGCAGGCACAAGACCCTTTGTGCTTCACCACAGGGGTGTTGGCTTAACTCCCACATGGCTACGATCGCTCTGATTGGCTGTTAAAAGTGAAACAGCCAATCAGAGCAATCTGTAATATTTCACCAATGAAATTTGGTGAAATATTACAATCCAGCCATGGCCGATGCTGCAATAGCATCTCCTATGGCTGGAGACCGAGATCTGACCCCCCCACACCGAGAGACGGCGGCGATCGGCAGCCGCCACCGATAGATGTGGCGATCGGTCACCGCTGTCACTAAATGCTCCCCTCCTCCTTGCCTCCGCTGCCCCACCTTCCTATCCCCCCCTTAACTTCTAACCCCCCCTACTCACCTCTCCCGGTCCTCCGATGTCCCTGGATCCGTCCCGGCATCCGTCCGGGATGTTTCATGGGCGCCGCCATCTTAAAAAATGGCGGGCGCATGCGCAGTGTGCCCGCCGGCCGGCGCATGCGCAGTGCGCCCTCCAGAATCCAAAAATTTCTTTTGATCACTGTGATAAACTCTCACAGTGATCAAAATAAAAAAAAGTAAATAAACGCCCCCTTTATCACCCCATAGGTAGGGACAAATAAAATAATATATATATATATATAATATATATATATATATATAATTTCTTTTTTTTTCATTAGGGTTAGGGTTACGATTATAAGGCTGTGTTTATATTGCATTATGGCAGTCCATTAATTTTCCATTGAAAAAGTCAAATGGGGCTCCTTCCCTTCTGAGCCCTGCCGTGACCCCAAACAGTGGTTCCCCCCAACATATGGGGCACCAGCGTACTCAGTAAAAACTGGACAACAACTTCTGGTGTCCAATTTATCCTGTTACCCTTGGGAAAATAAAAAATAGCGGGCTAAAAAATGATTTTTGAGAAACAAAAATTTTTTTTTTCACTGCTCTGCGTTTATAAACTTCTGTGAAGCACTTGGGGGTTCAAAGTGCTCACTACACATCTAGATAAGCTCCTTCGGGGTCTAGCTTCCAAAATGGGGTCACTTGTGTTGGGTTTCTACTGTTTAGGCACATCAGGGGCTCTGCAAATGCAACATGACGCCTGCAGAACATTCCATCATGTCTGCATTCCAAAATGGCGCTCCTTCCCTTCTGAGCTCTCCCATGCGCCAAAACAGTGGTTCCCCCCCTACTTATGGGGTATTGGTGTACTCAGGACAAATTGCACAACAACTTTTGTGGTCCAATTTCTCCTGTTACCCTTGTGAAAATAAAAAATAGCGGGCTAAAAAAATCATTTTTGAGGAAAAAAATGATTTTTTTATTTTGACTGCTCTGCGTTATAAACTTCTGTGAAGCACTTGGGGGTTCAGAGTGCTCACAATACATCTAGATAAGTTCCATAAGAGGTATAGTTTCCAAAATGGTGTCACATGTGTTTTTTTTTTTACTATTTGGGCACACAGGGGCTCTCCAAACGCGTCATGGTGTCCGCTAACGATTGGAGCTAATTTTCCATTCAAAAAGTCAAATGGCGCTCTTTCCGTTCTGGGCCCTACCGTGCGCCCAAACAGTGGTTTATTGTAATAATATGCACGTCACTCCTTAAATAAATTGTGGTGCCCGGATGTGGGATGCCAGTCCCCAAATCATATGTATGAACAAAATCCGGCACTCAAGAGAAAAATATACTTGCAGAAAAAAATATATTTTATTGTTAAACACTCCAACATATATCATGAGGTTTCGGTCAACATTAGACCTTCTTCAGACTGGAGAACATAGATAAATAAAATAAACAAGACCATGCAATTAGTATGTCATGCAGGATAAGTCAAATATTGTCCAATATGCGACTAAAAAATTCAAATAAAAATAAAAACAAATGACAAAATGAAGAAAGTAACATAAAAACTCAACAACAAATAACTAATCAAGAAAAAACAGAAAAAAGTTTTTTTGGGCTTTAATATAAAGAGAGATACATGGGCTATAATGTGTAAAGCCACATAATTTAACATTAAGTACAAAAATCATAATGAGTGACCACAAAAGAACGGTTCTATACGATTAAACAAGAAGCAGAAAGGTCTAGAGAAATCTATATTGTTCATGTTTCTTATATCGTTACTTATAATAATCTGCATAAGTATGTGCACAAATGCATACTAGAATCTATGAGGTCCATAGTAAAGTATAGTATAGTATAGAAAAATATTTAGACTTGAGAGTCCTCACTGAGGACTCTCGTCTAAATATTTTTCTATCTACTGGCTAACACGGTACGAAGATACACATCTTTCCTATAGTATAGTATAGGGATCTTAGTCACAGACACCGCTTACATCATTTACAAGTTTCAAGTAATATAAGAGCGATAAATTCAGACTCTACCCTATGTGGGTGAAGTAGAGAAATTAGAAAGAATCTGTGCAAATCTGTGGAGGTATAATAGAACTGCTCAGAGGTGTAGGCCAAAAACATGTCCAGAACAACAGTCACACGATCCACTTATAATGGTATATTGTGCCCAAAATATAGTAAATTCTTACCAGTAGGAAGAAACAGCCAGGAATAGAATAAAGCGATTAATGGTTGTGCTGAAATCGCTAAAGAAATGGCGCTGTAGAAAGCAGTGCACTGTGTGCTTTAAATTGTGGCGTTTTGCCGGAAGTGACGTATTTGTGAATCGTCGTGCTGTGGGACATGGATAAGGTGCTCAGAAAGTCCGTAGCCCGGAACTACGTCACCAAGGGGCGTGACTAAGTCAAGACACGTTGTGGAACGCATATGGAGCGCAAACAGGAAGGAGGTCCCAATAGTGGGTGGATTCTCTTTCATTTAGTGAAGGTGACGCGGCGCTGGAACGTTAGCAAGGTAAGTATAGAGAAAAATGTGCTCAATACTTCACCTAGAGAAAAAAATAGAAATAAAGTATTATAATTAAGCAATAGAATGATCATATTTTTTGAATACTATACAATAATATGAATATGGACGTAATGCAAATTATCAATCAGAGGTCATAGGACAAAATCATATGATGGCACCAATAGTCCACATAGAAAATCATCATATGGCGGAAAAAACAGTTATTGAGAATAACATACATAGAAGTCACATATTATGGTGTATAATATAATATGTCATATATAAACATATAAACATATTGTGAGACAGTGAGAGTATGTGTGTTGAATGGGGTGTACATTTCACCTAGATACTTTGCTGACTGGTATAAGGGAAATGTATGGCTTTGTAAACCTAGTGGTAGAGAAAGGTCACTACACCTTACATTCAGTACACACTTGCAGCTCAGGCCTGAAACCACTCAGCTGTTAATTAGGAGACCAGAAGTAGGTGTCTGTGAACACAGACAGAGAGCTCGCTTAGTCTGTACAAGGAGTCCAGGCACAAGAAGGAGTCTCCAGGAGTATGAGCTGTCTCAGTCTGGGCGCTCGATGTACCCCGGACACAGGAGTAGTCTCTGTGAGAATCCATGCGGATGGCTGCTGAATAGGAGGGGAGCTCTCTCAAGTCTGGACGTTGAAGGTGCCTTCAGACACAAGGAGGAGACTCTGTGAAACTCCATGCTGGTAAATGCTGAACATATGTGTTGTTTTGGCCCAGGCTGTTAGAGTCTGGTCCCAGGTAGATAGGGAAATCTATCTAAGTGTAGTAAGTGGCTGGACAAGCCCAGGTCTTATGTTTATGATTTGGTTTTGATTATGTTCTGTTTGCTGTAGACTTTAATAAAACTGGTTGCGGCCAGTTTTTACCAGAACTGCTGTCTGTGAATGAACTGTTTCCGTGCCACTCCGTCTACCCGGACGGTGATCCCAGAGCTATATCCCCTGAAAAGCTTACAATTGGTGCTAGAAAATGCGGGCAGCACAGTGGCGAGAAAAGATAAGGTGAAGTCTGTTGAAGCAGCAGCAGAGAAAAAAAAAGTGTGTCAGCAAAAGAAACGTCTGTTGGAGCAGTCTTAAAGAGACAGTAGCCCTAATAGAGTTTGCAAAAGAAAAAAAAAAAGTGTGTCTGCACAGCAAAGCTGAACTTGTTGTGGAAAAGACTGTGGAGTGTGCAGCAGCAAAGGAAAAGTCTGTTGGAGCAGTCTTAAAGAGACAGTGGCCCTAATAGAGTTTGCAGAGAAAAAAAAAAAAAAGTGTCTGCACAGCAAAGCTGAATTTTTTGTGGAAAAGACTGTGGAGTGTGTATGTCTTGAGTGAAGACTGCCGTTGTTGAGACAGAGAAGTCTGACAGCATGGATGACAGCATGGAGGCGCTGTTTGAACAAATGGCGCAAGTTAATGTGCAACATAAGACTGCCGTGGTTGAGACAGATAAGTCCGGCAGTATGGAGGAGCTCGTTGAGTACCTGGTCCAGGCCCAGCGGAGCATGCAGCAGAGCATGGAGCGGCAGCGCCTGCAGCACCAGCAGTGCATGCAGCAGGCCCAGCTGCAATTCCTGCAGCAGCAGCAGGAGAATAACCGGTTGTTTTTTGAGCAGGTTGCAGCACTACAAAAGACTTGCAGCGCATCGTCCCAAAGTAATGTTGCAAAGTCACCTGCATTGTCCGCTGGAAAGAAGGCGGTAAGACGGTCCCTGAAAAAGATGACACCTCGTGACGATGTGGAGGTATATCTCACTAGGTTTGAGGGACTGGCAGAGAAGGAGAATCTGCCCCTATCTGAATGGGCCATGATGGTCGCACCCTATCTGATTGGAGAACCCCAAAGGGCCTATGCTGACCTGAGCGAGCAGGACAGCCAAGACTATGCCAAGCTGAAAGCGGAGATTCTTACCCGGCTGGGTGTTACGGTGACAGCCCGTGCCAGGGGAGTTCATGACTGGAGATGCAGTTGGGAGTCTGCAGTCAGCAAACCTGATTATGGAGTTGAAAAGGTGATAGTGGACCGCTACACCCAAGCACGTCCTCCTGAGGTACGCCAATCGTCTGGTCAGCCTGATGGAGAGGGCCTTCGCCACCAAAGACTGCCTCCGTGACCAGCCGTCTGAGAGGTCGTCACTTCAGAGTTCCTGGACGCCGAACTCTCCCGGTAAGAGCGTTCCAGCTGTTGGGGTCGTGTGGGTGGGAGAGTGTGATGGACAGTGTTGGAGATGTCGTGAAATTGCAGCCAACTGTCCAATAGAGGGGGAGCCTATGTGTTGTGATGTTGGCGGATCCCTCTCTCCCTGCGCAGAGCCTGTGTGTGTGTCCACCTCAGCCGAAGAGACTGGACCACAGGGGTCCCCGGTGGTTGTAAATGACTGCCCAGCACAGGCCCTCTTGGACTCAGAGAGTCCAGTGACTTCCGTATGGGACAGCCTGATTGATAGGGACTTTATCCCTGATAAACACCTGAGTGTGGTGTGCGTCCATGGAGACACCAAAGTCTACCCAGAGACTGTCGTGGACTTGATCCCCAAACGCGGGGAGGTTTCATGTGAAGTGGGGGTGGTGAAGAACCTGGTGCCCCCCGTCATATTGGGTAATGACTTTCCCCGGTCTAAGGATCTCTGGGGGAAAAATATTTCTGATGGACAGTGTGATGAAGCTCCTATTGAGGGTGCACAGTCCCGAGGGGCGGAACACAATGCTAGTGGGCCGTTAAACTTATGTGATAATGATGATGATGATGATAATGATAATGATGATGATGATCATGATAATGATGATGACCATGATAATGATGCTGATGCTGATAATGATAATGATGATGATCATGATAGTGATGATGATACTGATCATAATCAAGATAATGATATTGATAATAATGATGACTGTGATAGTGATGAAATTCCTTTGCAGGTGATGTTGGGAGACGAGGATGGTGGTTCTCGGGAACCGAGTGTCCCTGACTTACCTGTGTCCTGTGACAATTTTGAGAGTGAGCAGTGGCGAGACCCCTCTCTTAAAACGGCCCAGGAAAATATAAATGTTCTAAATGAGGTTTCCCAAGAGCCTGGCTCTGAGGAGAGGTTTCCTCATGTTGCCATAAACAATAACCTGTGGTATAGGGACACTGAAGTCCAGGGAGAGGTCGTGAGCCAGCTCCTAGTACCTGAGCTATATGGAAGTATAGTGCTGGGGTTGTCACATAGTCACATACTTGAGGGACCACCTGAGGGAAACCAGGGACCAGATGGTGAAGTTAATGTTGTGGATGACATGTTAACTAAGGTTCCAGATCAAGATGTGAATGAGAATGAATTGTATAACCCTGACAGTGAGCAGGATGGGAATGAAAATGAAGTGTATAACCCTGAAAGTGAGCCAGATGTGGCTGAGTAAAAGGGGTCAGACAGGGATAGTGGTAGTGATAGTGAATCATCTGATGACAATCAAGCAACCAGTGCAAATGAGGAAGGCATGGTAGCAGAGGAGGTTGAGAGTCCTGAGAGGAAGGCTGATGCTGACCTTGCAGTCGGACAGAAGATGGCATCTGAAGATGTTTTACAGTTGGCCGGTTCCCTGGCGAAGACTAAGGTGAAAGGAGGAGAGCTGAGCTTTAAAGGCAGGACTCTGAAACTGAACACAGCCCAAGTAGATGCTGTTGGAAATGTGAAGTTACCAAGGTATGGTGTGGATCTGTATCGTGCCAAGGACTCTGAGGGAGATGCTGCAGAGGTGGAAAAAGCCATAGAAGTAGTAGTCACCAAGCCAGATGCCTCATCAGAAGCTGAGGTCTCAAGTGAAGCTGTGAGGAACAAGACTGAAGATATGGGGACTGACTCTGTCCAGGAATCTGTTTCTGCCGAAGACAGCGGCGTGGACGGGTTGCGGTTCGGATCAGTAGCTGCAACTCGTGAAGCTCAGGCTGGAAGTTCGGCGCCCGGAGCCCCAGCGGTGTTCCCGAGTGACACCAAGGATCTGGATAAGTCACAAGATGAGATTTTGAGACATCAGGCTGGCGTTGGTAAGCTCAAGCGTACTTTCATGGAGTCTACATCGGAGCCACGTCCCAACAAATGGGAAAAGCGATGTGTCACTCCGTTGCCGCTGCAGACACACGGGAGCTCAGATGGGATGCAGAACGTGGTGGAAGAGAAGAATCCGGCGGGTTCTGAGTATACAGATGCAGCTATCAAGGAGAACTTGAAAGCCGGAATAAATGGAAAGATTGGAGACCATAATGATGTGACTGAAGAGGTAGAATGTAAGACTGACGGTAGGGCTTCTGAGCATGTTCTACCAGAAGAGCCTGAAGAAGGGGCCGAAGACCTAAAAGACGTCCAACAGGTACCAGATGAATTGATGACTTCTCAGAAAAAACTCCAAACTGTGATGAAGGAGTGTGATGAAAGCCATGAGCATCTTCGTGAGAAGGTCAATGAAGTAAAAGGAAGGATACAGGGAATCTCTTTGTTGCAAGAGCAAATGCTGCTCAATAAGTCTAAGGCTCTATATAAGAATGCTGTTGTTACGGTAGAACATTACAATTCAGCTGGAGACTTAGCGGATGAATTATGTGTACTGCAAAAGAAAAACGATCAGCTCCTTCTACAGTCCCAATCATTTGAACAGTGTAGCTTAAAATGGTCAGAGACCATGGCAGAGGAGCTTAAGGTCTGTGAAATAGACTTTATGAGTCAACCGATATTCAAGAAAATAGATGTGCTAAAGAGGGTTCAAGGGGAACTAGAGAAAAGGGAAAAACCCCCTATACCTTCTGTGATAGTTGGTGACACATGGTCAGTGCACCAGGGACAGGAGGTACGTGAGTTTCTGAGGAAGAGTCAGCAGAAGTGTTCTGATGTGCCGGGTCGTACTTCTCTGGCCAGGCACTATATCGAAACTGAGCCCGGCCCTAAGGTCAAGATGAAACCGTGCAGGATACCCGAGGCCCGCAGAGAGCATAGGCCTGGGAGGGTACAGGGTAGTGCGGATGCTTCAGATGAAGAGAAAGCTGATGTTGGCTATGGCTCAGGTGAAGATACAGATGACAGTAGTGAAGATGAAGCTGATGAGGGCCATGACTGGTCCAGAGTTCACTGTCTCTTTTGGATTGTTGACCAGCCCTCCGGTCTGGATGACCAGCCCTCCGGTCTGGAGAAGAGGGGGGGATATGTGAGACAGTGAGAGTATGTGTGTTGAATGGGGTGTACATTTCACCTAGATACTTTGCTGACTGGTATAAGGGAAATGTATGGCTTTGTAAACCTAGTGGTAGAGAAAGGTCACTACACCTTACATTCAGTACACACTTGCAGCTCAGGCCTGAAACCACTCAGCTGTTAATTAGGAGACCAGAAGTAGGTGTCTGTGAACACAGACAGAGAGCTCGCTTAGTCTGGACAAGGAATCCAGGCACAAGAAGGAGTCTCCAGGAGTATGAGCTGTCTCAGTCTGGGCGCTCGATGTACCCCGGACACAGGAGTAGTCTCTGTGAGAATCCATGCGGATAGCTGCTGAATAGGAGGGGAGCTCTCTCAAGTCTGGACGTTGAAGGTGCCTTCAGACACAAGGAGGAGACTCTGTGAAACTCCATGCTGGTAAGTGCTGAACATATGTGTTGTTTTGGCCCAGGCTGTTAGAGTCTGGTCCCAGGTAGATAGGGAAATCTATCTAAGTGTAGTAAGTGGCTGGACAAGCCCAGGTCTTATGTTTATGATTTGGTTTTGATTATGTTCTGTTTGCTGTAGACTTTAATAAAACTGGTTGCGGCCAGTTTTTACCAGAACTGCTGTCTGTGAATGAACTGTTTCCGTGCCACTCCGTCTACCCGGACGGCGATCCCAGAGCTATATCCCCTGAAAAGCTTACAATATATAGAACATCCTTCCTAGGGGTCTGCAGGGTCCAAAAGGATTATCAAGGTGACTTATTGGTATCATTAAATCAGATTATAATATACTCATAGTATCGTATTCCCTGTTGAGACCCTTAGGTTCAAGGGTCTGTAAGGTATGAATCCAATACGCTTCTCTGTGACATAATGCTTTAATCAAATTACCGCCTCTTCTATTAATGTGTACCTGTTCCAGCACTAAAAATCGAAGTTGTGCTATTGTATGGCCTGTTGAGTTAAAATGATGAGGAATAGGGAGGTGATTTTTCTTACATCGTATGTCTGACTTGTGATGAGAGATCCTTTCTTTTATGGCCTGCGTGGTTTCCCCAACATACATTTTGCCGCATGGACATTTAATAGTATATACCACTGATGTAGTGTTGCAAGTGTAAAATCCCTTAATGGGGATGTGTACACCCGTGCGTGGGTGTGAAAAATAAGAACCTTTAAGTACATTTGCGCACTGGGCGCAATGGAGACATGGAAAGGTCCCTGTCCTCTCTGTGCGAAGAAATGTCTGCCTGGGAATGGACTTCATGGAGCCTATATCTGCCCTGATAAGTTGGTTACGCAGATTGCTGGGTCTCCTGAAGCAAGGCATGAAGGGAACCTGAAACTCGGGGACCTCAGGAAAGCTGTCACGAAGAACATACCAGTGTTTTCTAATTTTCTTATGGAGTCTGTACATGAAAGGGTGGTATGTGTGTACGAAAGGAATTCTTTTTGGGAAGGTGATAATGTTTTTCTGGTGGTAGAACCTAGCCTGGAATTGACAAGTAGAGAATTTGGGTAACCCCTTTCTTTAAACTTCGCTTCCATCTCACCCAGACGTACGGTTTGTTGCTCTGGATTACTGACAATCCTGCGAACCCTTTCAAATTGGGAGATGGGTACTGATCTCTTCAAAGCTATAGGGTGGCAGCTTTGGAAATGTAAAAGACTATTTCGATCTGTAGCCTTCACATACAAATCAAGTGACAACTTTCCATGTTCATCAAGTAGTATCTTAGTATCTAAAAAGTTAATCTCTCTTGCATTAAACTCAAGTGTGAATGTTAATTCAGGCCATATGGAGTTAATGGAAGTATGAAATTCAATCAAGCTTTCTATTGATCCTTTCCATAGACAAAAGACATCGTCTATGTACCGACGCCATACAAGGCAGTATTCCTGATATAGGGGATTGGAATAAATGTAGTCAGATTCAAAGAAAGACATGAAACAATTGGCATATGGAGGAGCCATATTGGACCCCATTGCAGTGCCTTGTGTTTGAAGGTAAAAATTATCTTCAAACATGAAGAAATTTTTGGTGAGCACCAACTCTAATAGTTCCAATAAGAAGGAAATCACAGGATTAGTAAGTGTAGGCTGTTGGAGTAATCGCTTGGTTGCTGTGATGCCTTTTTCATGTTGGATGGATGTATATAGATTGTTAACATCCATGGTAACAAGTATTGTACCCCTGGGTACAGTATTCGTGTTTTTAATCAGTTGAACAAAAGAATTAGTATCCAGTAGGAAAGATGGAATATTTTTAATGAGAGGTGTCAAAACCTTCTCAAGTACAATAGATAAGGGGGACAAAATAGAGTCAGTTGACGCATCTATGGGCCGACCTGGTGGTTTGTCCAGTCTCTTATGGATCTTAGGTAAGGTGTAAAAAACCGGTATAAGTGGATCCACTTTAATTAGAAAATCATATGTTTTTCTATCAATAGGATAGGATCAATAGGATCAATCGATAGGAAGGATACTTACTGCAATCCAAAAAACCCTAAAAAAATACCAACTCTACTAATTGCAA
Source organism: Oophaga sylvatica (assembly GCA_033576555.1). Classification (NCBI taxonomy): domain Eukaryota; kingdom Metazoa; phylum Chordata; class Amphibia; order Anura; family Dendrobatidae; genus Oophaga; species Oophaga sylvatica. Next base: position 28,801 of record JARQOD010002432.1, read on the forward strand.
AAACACCTGAGATCACATGACCTCTACCACCTAAATTAGTTCTCTGGTGTAACAAAACTAAGCCGCAGCCACTGAAAAAACTGGAAAAGGCAAATGAACAAATAACAGTGGCTCAGATAAACTGAGAGGAGCACAAGCCCCCGGAGGGGACCTGGCTGACCTCCACAGAAGTGCAGGGAAAAATGCAAAAAGCAAGCACAAAAATAAAAGCAGAAAATATCTTATCTGTCAGCAGAAGATGCAGGCAAGACTCAGAAGGCTTCCAAGTGAACCAGGATCCAAAGTTGAGACAAGATCAATTGATCACCGGCAACCCTGATGGGAGGGAACCTCCTTTATATAAGACCAGTCTGTAACTCCTGATTGCCAATCTTCACAATCTTCATTGAATGGTTCAGTACTGTTTGTAACCACCAGAGGGAGCTTCTGCTCAGAATTCATTTCTAACACATTCACAACAGGCCTCTATATAGTATAATGCACTCCCCATAGGCCAGTATGTAGTATAATGCACTTCCAAAAGGCCTCTAGGTACTATAATGAACTCCCCATAGGCTTCTGTATAGTTTATTGCACTCTCCATAGGCCTCTATATAGCATAATGCACTCCCTATAGGCCATTTATATAGTATAATGCACTCCCCAATGGCCTCTACATAGTATAATTCACACCCATAGGCCTCTATATAGTATAATGCACTCCCTTTAGGCCTTTATATAGTATAATGCATTCCTCATAGGTTTCCAAATTGTATAATGCACTCCATATACAGTACATGCTCTACCACCTCCTCACTGTACAGATACCTCTCACTGTACAGATACCTCTGGCCTGGGTGCAGGCAGTAGCTTGCCTGCACCTACTTACAGCACTATCCTGTCTACTATCCTGCTCCTCTCTTGCAGGAAGAAGCTGGTACTATGTCCAATAAACCGACTAAGTAATAATACCCCTTTCAAAGCCATCTCAAATGTTGTTAATCATAATTTGCATATCTTAAGAGATGATAGTATTTGAAATTTGATTTTACAGGAAGGTATTTGAATTGGTTCCTGATGTGCACCTATTATTGGAAACACTCTCAGACTAAGTTTATATTGTTCAGACAGAAGAGTTACCATATTTTTCAGACTACAAGACGCACTTTTTTTCCCAAAAATTTTTTGAGGGAAATGAAGGTGCGTCTTATAGTTGGAATATACTTACAAATACTGTGGCGGTAGCAGGAGTCCGGCGATTCTGCGGCTGTCCCTGTCCGACGCTGTCGGGCGATGATCACACTCCCTTCCCAGGCTGGTCTGGCTGGTGCAGCAGGTGCGGCAGGTTCAGCGGTGGTGCTCTGTGGTGTGGGGGGAGCTCCGCCAGCATCTTGTGAAAGCCCGGATGCCCCGCACATCCATTGCTGCGATGCAGTGGCCTCCGAGAAAATGGCCGCCGGGGGCAGCGCATGCTCATATTGAGGTCTCAGCAACGATTTAGGTCTTGGCATCGGCTCAGATTGAGGTCTTGGTATGGTTTTCACATGTTCAGCACAGCAGAGACTAGCCCAATCCCTGAAACGGACATCACTGTTGACTTAGCGATGAGCGAACGTGCTCGGTAATACTCGTTACTTGCCCGAGCATCGCTGTAATTGCGGTATTCGGCGAGCACCGAGCATTTCCCAGATTGCTCGGTGGGAGTTCTAGTGCATGCCCTGCAGTTTTGACGCTCTTTAGAGCGCTAAACAACATGCAGGGATTGTCTGACACGCACTGTGATGCCGCAGCCATCTTTGTTGTGGTATTACAGTGATTGGCTGCCTACACAGCGTCATCAGGTGTATAAGAGACCTGGTGCCGCCTTGTTCGTCACAGTCTGCTCCGGAATTAGCGAGTGTAGGGAGAGCTGCTGCGGAGATAGGGTCAGATTTGGGGGTTTAGAAGGTAGTGTACGTATACCATCAAAGAGTATACAAATCCAGCTAAATCAACAGTACTTCTAAGGCTGGAATCACACACAACGTCTTAAAAATCGGTCCGTTTTTGACGGACGAGAATCACACAAATGTTTCCTGAACAGTGATCCGTCTGTCATCCGAATGGAATGCGAGGATGCAATTTTCTCGCATCTGTGCGTCTGTTTGACATCCGTCTGCTGAGATTTTGTCAGCGGCTAGCAAAATGGACAAATAACAGTTTTTAGGCCTGAAAGTCATTTAAATCATCAGCCATACCCCTATTTATTGTGTCTACAACAGGTGTGAGGCCCCCAACTTTGCAGTAGAGTCCTTGACTTCTTTGTGTTAGTTCTGCTTTGTGACAAACATGTCAGACAGACTGACATTAATACCACTGAGCGGGTGCTTTTCAATTCGGTTTTATCCCGACATTTTGGGGAGCCATACCCTGTGATTGTTGATCCGAGAAGGCGGAGAAGAATGTGGGTCCATCCACTTTTGAGGTGAAGAATAACTAATGGCCATTTCCACTGTCTCTATTCATCTCTGCGTACACATCCGGACAAGTTTTTTCAATATTGTCAGATGAGCCTTGGTACCTTTGATATTTTGCTTGAGATTGTGCGCCCTGGGATCACATTTCAGGACACCAGGATGCGTCAAGCTATTACTGCAGAGGAGCGGCTTATCCTTACCTTACGGTATGTTTTACAACTATATGTTGATGATGTTTGAATCAGCATAATTACTTTCCTGCCCTTAGACCTTACTTATTGTTTACATATCTGAATATATGTTTATGTGTATTAAACACAGAAGTCATGGCATCTAATTTAATGTTGTGCATGCATGCTTTAAAATTTACCCATTGTAAGTTTCAGCAATGTTGTTTGTTGTGCTGTATTCTCATTTTTTTGTTGTTGTTTTTTTTATTTTAGCTTCCTTTCCACTGGCCTTTCATATGCTGCTCTGCATTTAGAATTTTTAATTGGATAATCAACAATATCAGGCATTGTCTGCTCTACGTGTTCCGAAATCTGGGCCCGACTACATCAAAAGGTCATGCCGGAGCCCAAAATGGCAGACTGGTTGCGTATATCCAGTGGATTTCAGGACACGTGACAGTTTCCACAGTGTATTGGAGCCCTGGATGGGAAGCACATTCGTGTGCGTAAGTCGCCGAACTCAGGGTCCCAATTCTATAATTATAAACATTATTTTTCTGTAGTGTTGTTGGCCTTGGTTGACAGTAACTACAGGTTTATAATTGTAGATATTGGGGCCTATGGAAGAACTGGAGACTCCAAAGTCTTCAATTCTTCCATTATGGGGCGGCGGCTGCGCAATAACCAGTTGGACCTATCATCACCACGTCAGCTTCCAGACTCCAATCTTGAATCGGTGCCTTATGTACTTGTAGCAGATGAGGCTTTTCAATTGACCCGTCATGTCATGAGGCTATATCCCGTAGAAACCTTGACCACCGGCTTCGAATATTTAACTTGCGCCTATCACGTGCACGACGAATGGTGGAGTGCACCTTTGGGACTCTTTGTGCCAAATGGCGTGTACTCCAGTCAGCCATTCAGCTGAGTGAAGCTAACGTTATTGTGGTTATCAAAGAGTGTGTGGTCCTACATAACTTCACCCGAATTCATGATTGCTCCTCACCTGATGTTGCTGAAGTTGGGTCTGGCAATGTGTGTAGGCCTAGGACACATGTGATCCCTCCCGTCGTCCCCTCTCTGGACTCAAAGTATGTGATGTGTTCACTACTTATTTTGTATCACCTCAGGGTGCTACTCCCTGGCAAGAGGATGTCTTATCTATGTAGTGTTGTTTTATTTTGCTATTATAAACTATTTACACTTGACCTTGTTGGTGTTGTTGTGTTGTTACTGCTCTCCTGTTAGATTGACCTAACAAATTACATAACATGTCATAACATCAACAACCACTGATTGCGAATTAAATCTTTTAATTAGTCTCTATGCTTTTTTTTGGTCAAATTATAAAACCACATTGTACACATATCGCCTAATGTTATCATCACATTAGTAAGAAAAAATAGATTCCAGCAAAAAAATATATTATTTTACACACATATAAGGCACGCACTGTGTCACAAAAAAAACCTACAAGTGATGGTAGGTCGGGGGTGGGGAAGGCGGAGGTCCAGATTGGGTGGTTTGGCTAGGTTGCTGCCCAACCTTTGTGTCACCCTGTGTACTGGCAGACAGACCTGGATTCTGTGGGATCCTGCCAGGATCCAGTTGTGGGTTGGGGTAGGGGTAATTGGGAATTGTTGGGGGTAGTCCTGAGTGTATGTTTGCCCAATTTGACTATATCCCCAATATGCCCATGTCGACCATACCCATTCTGTGGACAGCCTACAACATTGGGTATGTTCAAGTGGGCATATTGGGAATGTGCACTATGGCCCATATATTGGACCTGTTGAGGCACATTTGTCAGTGCTGCTGACTGTGGAGGAGGTGTTGCCATCCGTGGCAGAGGAGGAGGTGGAGGAGGAGGAGGAGGAGGAGGTTGAGAGCCTGATTCACCCTGCACTTGATGGCTTCCCAGCAAATCTATTTGATTTTCATTAGAAAACTGCCACCTTTCTAAGAAATTAAATACAGTGCTGAGATTATTTGGTGGGGTGCCAGCATCGAGGACTATTTGGATAGCCCCTCTGGTACTCAGGCTGTACTCACGGGGAATAGCCCTGAGATACCGTGCCAGACTGCGTCCATATACCTCCTCCCCATCATCTGGTGCAGCTGTGGACAAATAATCCAGCACACCTCTGTCCACCTGCCTTCTTGCTCCAGATGCTACTCATTCTCCTGCGTCGCCCTCGCCGTGAGATGGCAGAAGCCTGGGGAGAGGCATCCAGAGGCATGATAGGTCTGCTACTGATGGCCTGCTCCTCTGGATGTGCTTGCTGGCTTGCAGATTCCGCTGGTGGTGGTGGTGCTGCTGCTTGGGTGCATCTTGAAAGTGCCTCTTCAGCACCATCACCCACTGGATCAATTTGCACCTCGGAGTCAGAACCAGTCTCCCTCTCGTTAAGGTTTGACTCCGTGCTATATATGAATAAAAAAAATACTCTTTGACAACAAAAGCGAAAACACCCTTTTTAAAGCCATGCACTTATGTTCTGAGATCCATCACCGGAGCAAGGAAATTCAGCCTGTCGAAATAGAGGTATTTCCTCTTGGTGGTTGCAGCCGCTCCACTCTGGTCCCGCAGCTGTCTCTCCCTCCTATATGAATCACGACAGCTGCGCAAACGCCTTGTCACATCTGTCACTGCAATGTAACACAAAACACAATTGTTCAAAGCACTAATATGGATATGTTGTCAACATATACAAATATAGTTTGCTATCAATATCAAAATTATCTCATTTATTTTTGTTATGGCTCCAGACCAATACTACAAAAGTAGTAAGGTTTTCAGGGCGCCAAAGGACCTTGTTCATACTTGAATGGTAAATGCATACAAACATGAGGGTTTGAGGTATAGGTAAGAACATGTATTATTACTTAAGGCCAAAGCTTTCAGCTTAAGATAGGGGCAACACATCAAGGAGAGGCCACATTTTTTACATCCAATGTGACATAAAAATATATTACATTTGAGTTTGCTGATACATTTTACAATTACAATTTTAACTGTTTTGCATTATTTTACTTACTAATTTACTCCTGGTCCTCCTGAGATCTGTCCACATAATCTGGGAACAGTTGGCTACATATTCTTCTCCATGCTGCCTCCTTGCATGCCTGGTCAGCAAAGTGGGCATCTCTCTGGTCCCATAGTTCTAGCCTCTCTTGGACTAGAACTATGAGCATCTCAACTTTGATATGCATCGACATACTTCAGGAATCCGTGGAGGCGTTGTTCCTGTTTTTTTTTAATCTGTGCCAGTGTAATTAGCATGTGAAACCTTTCTGACAATGCCTGATGCAATTTCCTGTCACCTGGAGAAGTCTTGCGATTTTCTCGCAAGTAACACTTGTGGTCCATTTGTAATCCGATTTTTCATCGCACCCATAGACTTGCATTGGCGAGTCCAATCCGATAATCGGTGACAATCGCAGCATGCCGAGAAAAAAATCGGCCCCATAGATTAACATTGGTCCGAGTGCAATGCGATATTGTATTGCATTGCACTCATCCGTTTTTATCACCAGTGTGACTCTGACCTAAGGACTAATTACGTGGTACATAGATTGCAGTGGTAGGTAGGCAGGAAGTGTATGTGCGTATATACATGTCAGTGCAAGGCATGCAGGCACTGTATGTGGGTATATAGATCTCAGTAGCAGACAGTCATTCTATTTGCAATACTTATTTGCATACATCAAGAGGGTCCATTCTGTTACTGTCTGCTGCTGCTGCTGCTGCCTATTACATATATTGACCGTATCTACACAGCCCTAGGTCTCAGTGGGCAGCAAATTTTTTTGGCATTTTAATCCTGATTATTTTTTCCAAAGCAATCCTGAATCCCTTTTTTTCTCTGATTGCTTGTTGACACTGCAGAATACAGCCAGATCTTTTTCATAGTATCGCTTGAAAATGCAGCTATTTTAAATGGGTTTGCCTGTCCCAGGCCTGACATCTAAGTGCGCATAAAAATCTGCCATTTTTTGTGGTACTGTAGAATTTTGTGGGAGTGTCTTATACAATTTTTTGGCACCATTTTGCTGCCCCAAAAATATTTAGCTACAGGGCAGATATTTTACACTGGGTTGTGTCCGCCACACGATTTAGCCATTTCAGGCCTCCATAGAATTTTTTTGTTGTGTTATAGCCTACTTATTCACACAATTTTGCTCGTCTAAAAAAAAAAAACCAGGACAGATATTTTAAAGTGGACTCTCTTCGTCAGATTCCTGATCTATCAGTGTGCTAAAAATTGTGGCATTTCAGGGCTACATTCCTCTTTTTTTGCTGTGTCCTACCCTATTTCTGTACACTACTGTATTTTGGGGTAAAAAATTGACAAATACAGGCCACATATTGAACAGTGTGGTATCTCCATCAGACGACTGATCTATCAGTGTGCTAAAAATTGTGGCATTTCAGGGCTACATTTCTCTTTTTTTTGCTGTGTCTTACCCTACTTCTATACACTACTTAGAGGAAAAAAAAATACAAATAAAGACCACATATTGAACAGTGTGGTATCTCTGTCAGATGCTGATCTATCTGTGTGCTAAAAATTGTGTCATTTCAGGGCTACATTCCCTTTTTTTGATGGGTCTTACCCTATTTCTATGCAATATGTGGGGGTAAAAAATTTACAAATACAGGCCACATATTGAACAGTGTGGTATCTCCGTCAGATGCCTGATCAATCAGTGTGCTAAAAATTTTGGCATTTCAGGGCTACATTACACTGGATTTTCTGTCTGTTACCCTATTTCTATACTCTATTTTGAGGTTAAAAAAAAATTGAAAATACAGACCACATATCGAACAGTGTGGTATCTCCGTCAGATGCTTGATCTATAAGTGTGCAAAAAATTGTGGCATTTCAGGGCTACATTCCCCTTTTTTTCTGTGTCTTACCCTATTTCTATACACTATTTTGGGGTAAAAAAATTTTAAATACAGACTACATATTGAACAGTGTGGTATCTCTGTCAGACGCCTGATCTATCTGTGGGCTAAAAATTGTGGCATTTCAGTGCTACATTCCACAGTTTTTGCTGTGTCTAACCCTTGTTATTGACATCAGTTTGTTAAAAAAAAGTACAGTCCAGATATTTGAAAGTGCGTTTTTCCCGCACATGGATCACATCTAAGTTTGCTCCCAATTCATCCTTTTGTAGTGAACGTGGAAAATATATTTTAAATGGGAAAGGCGCATGGCAAGGGACGGGGAAGTGGGCATGATGGTGATGGTGCATGCAGTGGCAGAGACCATGGGCAAGCTGCAATTGTGCCACAACAAACACCCACATCTTCTCGTAACAGATTACTGTCAGATTTCATAGAGGACAACAGAACAGCACTCTTGACACCAGAACAGCATGAAAAGGTAGTTGGTTGGATGGCGGATAATGCTTCCAGTCACTTTGCCACCACCACTAGCACCCTGTTTTCCACACAGTCAAGTCTGAGTAGCCATGAGTCTGGACCGCATATGCCTCCCTCCTCCCATACCGAGTGCCCGGAGACAACTGATCCGACACTTGGACACTTCAAAGAGCTGTTCACTTTTCCATTTATAGATTTGGGCCTCTCGCTCGGTCCACTTGAAGCGGGGCAAACTGAGATTGCATGTAGCGATGCCCAATTATTGGAGCAGCCACGGTAACATGAAGGCGACGGTGGGAACGTGTCACAAGAGATGGACGATGATGAGACACAATTGCCAGAAAGTTAGGAGGAGGACTAGGGTGCGGAAATCGAAGAGGAGGTGGTGGATGACATAGTAACTGACCCAACCTGGCAGGAGGACATGCAGAGCGAGACAGCAGCACACAGGGGAAAGGAGGCATAGAACCACAACAGGCAGGGAGAAGCACTGTGGTGGCCGCAGACAGAAGGCGGGCAACAATTCCTCGTAAAACCAATATGACGGAAGTTGGCAGTACAACTGTTAGGTCTTCCCCAGTCTGTTTGTTTTTTAAAGACTCAGCCGATAACCCCAAACAGGCTATTTGCACCACCTGCAATGCCCGCCTCAGCAGAGGTAACAAAACAACCAGCCTGACCACCACAAGCATGATCAGGCACATGGCAGCAAGCACCCGACTTTGTGGGCTGAACCCCAGGGTCCAGGAACAGTGTCTGCGGGTGACACCACTCCTTTTTCTGCTGTTGTGAGTGGAATCCAATCCCCTGTCCATGGTGCCTGTGAAGATGCCTCTTGCCCTGCACCTGTCATTGTACACACTCAACTATTACCACCATCCACATCCTTGTCCCAGTGCAGCTGTCCATACACCAGTCAAAGGAAGGCAAGCGGAAGTACCCAGCCAACGCCCCACAGTTGCCTTTTAGGCTTGTGGAGATGGAAACTTTCCGCAACCTGATGGCAGCAGCCGTCCCAAGGTACTCTGTCCCCAGCCGACACTATTTTTCCCGACGTGCCATCCCAGCATTACAAAAGATTCCCTGTGCCCTCAACAATGCAGTTACTGGGAAAGTACACTTAATCACGGACATGTGGACATGTGCTTCTGAGCAGGAAAGGTACATCTCACTGACGGCACAATGGGTTATCATAGTGGAAGTTGGGAAACAGTTGGACCTTGAGATGGAACATGTCCTACCAATGGTGAGGATTGCGGGCCCTAGGTCAATCAGGGTTGCCCTCACAGTCTACAGCTCCTGCACTTCATCCTCTCCTCTTCAGCCTGCATCTCCAAAATGACAACATCAGTCGCAAGCTGGAAACACTGCAGCACTAGCTCAGCCAAGTGGCAAAAGGTTGTTCTGAAGCTAATATGCTTAAGTGACAGTGCTTAGGTGACAAACCGCACAATGCTGAAGAGTTGTGGACAGCTCTGAAAGAGCAGGCAGATATGTGGCTGACACCGCTGAACCTACAGCCAGGCATGGTCGTGTATGACAATGGCCGGAACCTGGTGGCGGCTCTGAGGCGAGGCAAGCTCACACACATACCATGCCTGGCCCATGTGCTTAATCTTGTGGTTCAGCGGTTTCTCAAAACCTTCCTGGAGCTGCCAGATCTGCTTGTGAAAGTAGGCCACCTGTGTGCCCATCTTAGAAAGTCAGCTACAGCTTCAGCCGCCCTTGCCATTCTTCAGCAGCGTTTGCATATTCCGGCTCACCAACTGGTGTGTGATATGCATTGCAGGCAGAGCACGATGAGATGGAGCAAGGAACCATATAGGGTGATTACACACAGCCCAGCCTCATGTCATCCCAATATAGATTGGTTGACAATGAGGAAGAGGAGGAGGTAGAGCAGGAGCTGCTTTCATGCGCTATAGATGGTACTACAAGCATAACTGTCATACCGTCTGTTCAGCGTGGATGTCCTGAGGACAGGGAGGAGGAGGAGTGCAGCATGGTCAGTCGTCCTGTTGGTGAGGACATGGAAGTCTTGCCAGTTAGCAGTCTGGCACACATGGCAGACTTTATGTTGCGCTGTCTTTCTTGTGACCCTTGCATTATCAAAATTTGTGCTGACACTCATTACTGGTTGCTGACACTTCTAGACCCATGCTACAAGGAGACCTTTCAATCTCTTCTTCCAGAGTCAGATAGGTGTATTAAAATGATGCAGTATCAGAGGGCCATTGATGCGGAATTACAGAAAAAAAATCCCATCTGAAAACACTGGTGGCAGAGATCACAGTTCATTGGTCAACCAAGCAGTAGTGGTGAGAGAAACACAACTACAATCCAGCAGAGGCAGGGTAACACTGGAAAAGTTCTGGCACACTTTTCTCAGACCCTCCCATCGCCCTGGCCCAGAGTCTTGGGGTACTGTTACAAGGACTGGAAAGTTTGGGGAGATGTTGAAGGAGTACCCTGCTGGCCATACTAATGTCCTCCGTGATTCCTCTGTGCCTTTTAATTATTGGGTATCCAAGCTGTACACGTGGCTTGAACTGGCTCTCTACGCCTTGGAGGTCCTGGCCTGCCATGCCGCTAGCATTTTTTCAGAGCTGTTATTTAGTGCTGCTGGTGGAATAATAACTGATAAGCGCATCCACATGTTAATTGAACATGCTGACAGGCTGACTCTTATAAAATTGAGCAAGGCCTGGTTAGGGGCAGACTTCTGTACACCACCAAATGATAAAAGTGAAACATAACCTCCAATACAGTGTATTTTTTTGGGAGGTATATTAAAATGCACCACTTCAGACCCACACATGGTTATACGCTTCCTGACTTTGGCTATTTGGTGTGTTATCCTCCTCATCCTCATCATCAACCACCACTAGATTAACATGGTGACCGTGGTCCATGATGCAACAACCAACTTATTGTGTAAAAGGGTGTTTTTGATGCCCTTTTAATTAAAAATATTTACGCAGTAGCTTGTTGTTCCCCCCCCAGAGGAAAATGTTTGTCAGCCCATACACTTAGCGTCTCGGCATTCTAAGTATTTCAACACTGCAATTGTCCACTGCCGGGTATTCAGCCTCAACACTGCAATTGTCCACCGCTGGGTCTCTAGCCTCAACACTGAAATTGTCCACTGCCAGGTCTTCAGCCTCAACACTACAGTTGTCCACTGCAGGTTCTTTAGCGTCAACACAGCAATTATCCATTGCAGGGTATTCAGCCTCAACACTGCAATTGTCCACCTCTGGGTCTTTAGCCTCAACATTGCAATTGTCCACTGCTGGGTCTTCAGCCTCAACACTGCAATTGTCCACCGCTGGGTCTTTAGTGTCAACACTGCAATTGTCCACTTCCAGTTCTTCAGCCTCAGCATTGCGATTGTCCACCGCTGGGTCTTTAGCCTCGACACTGAAATTGTCCATTGCCAGGTCTTCAGCCTCAACACTACAGTTGTCCACTGCAGGTTCTTTTAGCATCAGCACAGCAATTATCCACTGCCAGGCTATTCAGCCTCAACACTGCAATTGTCCACCGCTGGGTCTCTAGCCTCAACATTGCAATTGTCCACTGCCGGGTCTTCAGCCTCAACACTGCAATTGTCTGCTACAGTTTCTTCAGCCTCCACACTGAAATTATCTACTGAAGGTTTTCCAGTCTCAACACTGACATTCTCCACTTCTGGGCTTTCATCCTCAACACTGACATTCTCCAATGCAGGTTCTTCAGGCTCAACAATTAACTGTGTAGCCAAACAATACAGGAGTACCAAATTAATAGGAACAATGCTTTCAGGTGTCCATACAGTACCTGGATTCAAAGGCTTATTCGGGGTGCATTCAATGTTGGTGCAGGGCGGGCCTTGCATTCATTACATAGGAATACAGCATGGAAGTACCAAAGGAAAAATAATGGGAACTTTTGTTTCATGTGGCGATCCAGTACGTGGGTTCAAAGGCTTATTGAGGTGCATGTGAATTTGGTGCAGGGCAGGCTTTGCATTCAATGCATAGGGTAACAGTATGGCAGTACCAAATGAATAATGTGAACTTCATTTTCCTGTGGCCATCCAGTACCTGGGTTCAAAGGCTTATTGGGGTGCATGTAACTTTGCTGCAGGGCAGGCCTTGCATTCAATGCATATGCTAACAGTATGGCCGTACCAAATGAATAATGTGAACTTGGTTTTTCTATGGCCATCCAGTGCTTGGGTTCAAAGGCTTATTGGGGTGCATGTAACTTTGGTGCAGGACAGGCCTTGCATTCAATGCATAGGCTAACAGTATGGCAGCACCAAATGAATAATGTGAACTTGGTTTTAATGTGGCCATCAAGTACCTGGGTTCAAAGACTTATTGGGGTGCATGTAACTTTGCTGCAGGGCAGGCCTTGCATTCAATGCATAGGCTAACAGTATGGCCGTACCAAATGAATAATGTGAACTTGGTTTTTCTATGGCCATCCAGTGCTTGGGTTCAAAGGCTTATTGGGGTGCATGTGACTTTGTGGCAGGGCGAGCCTTGCAATCAATGCATAGGAATACAGTATGGCAGTACCAAATGAAAAACAATGGGAACTTTTGTTTTATGTGGCCATCCAGGATGGCTATTCCAAGGGTTATTGGGGTGCATGTAACTTTAGGGATAGACAACCCTTGCATTCATTGCATAGGCAAACACTATGGGAGACCTACTTTCTTATAATGGGAACATTTTTCAGGAGGCCCACCTGTACATCTTGTGAAAGGGGTATTGGGGTGCATCCTAATATTTGAAAGCCCAGCCACTCAATGCATAGGCAATAACAGGAGACTCACTGTTTAATAATGGCACTTTAAGAATAGTAATGCTGCCTGATGCCCCTATGAAAAGAGACTTTAAGAGTCACTCCTTCATAAATGAAACAAGATGTGTCTGAAGATGTGTCACACACCTCATGGCCAGCTAAGGTTGTTAAATGCTACAATGACATTTTCCAGTTAATGCATTTGTATTGTATTGTATTTGTATTGGTTGAAAGCAATGGTAACGTTGAAAAACACAACGTGTGAACCAGGGCCGGTGTCAGCACCTGGTGTACCCAGGCAAATGCCGGAGCCCTGAGCAGGCGGGGGGGCCCAATCGCCGTCGGGCACCCTAGGGCCTGTTAGCGGATGAGAGTGGTGCCAGTGCCACCCCGCTTGCTCAGGGCCCGGCAGCAGCCGGCACAATGCTTACCTCTCCCCGTGCCTCTGCAGCTCCAGGTGGCGCCTGCAGGGCGTCCGCGCTTCCTCTCACAGCAGCACCGCTGGATGACGTCATCATTCAGCGGCAGGCTGTGGCAGAGAGTAAGTGCGGGCACCGGACAGGTGAGATGTGAGGTGTATGTGTTTGTGTGTATCAGTGTGTGTGTCTGTGTCTGCCTGCATGTGTGTATGTAGTGCGCTGCTTTGTGTGTGTGTATGTGAGAAAGTGCTGCGGTGCTGTCTGTGTGTGGTGCTGTATGTGTGATGGTGGTGGGAAGAGGCAGTGATGGTGGTGAGGAGGCAATGATGATGATGGGGAGGCGATTATGTTGGTGAGGCAATGATGATGATGATGGGAAGGCAATGATGATGAAGGGGAGGCAATGATGGTGATGATGGGGAGGCAATGATGATGATGGGTAGGCAATGATGATGATGGGGAGGCAATGATGATAATAGGGAGGTAATGATGATGATAATGGGGAGGCAATGATGATGATAATGGGGAGGCAATGATGATGATAATGGGGAGGCAATGATGATGATAATGGGGAGGCGATGATGATGGGGAGTCAATGATGATAATGGGGAGGCAATAATAATGATAATGGGGAGGCAATGATAATGATAATGGGGAGGCAATGATGATGATGATGGGGAGGCAATGATGATGATAATGGGGAGTCTTTCCACAGTGTCCTTTCCTGAGCCGTAACAGTGCAGAATGCAGCACAGCGCAGAGGAGAGCTCCATATTTTGTATGGAGCATTATATGGGGACCAGTATCCTGTATGGAGCATTATTTGGGGTCCAATATTCTTTATGGAGCATTATATTTGGCCCATAATACTGCACGGAGGACAATGTGATGCCCATAATATTGTATGGAGTACTGTACTGTCCAGTCTGTACTGTGCGTTGTGAGGATTTGGCGGTTTCAGAGCTATTGTAGAATTTACAATAGATATCACTCATGTAATGGAAGAAGAGAAGTGTTTGGCATTGTACTATACCCATATTTCTCTGCAGTATCTGTGCATCATGAATCGTGGTCTGTGTTAAAGGGGCCCACTGAGACTCTTTCGCCCGGGGCCCATAAAAAGTGGAGCCGGCCTTGTTGTGAACATAGTCAAAGTGGTGGAGGAACATTTTTTGGGGGGTTATTTCTTTTGCCTTCCATACAAATTATTACACTGGAAAGGATGTTCTTTAACATATTTCCCAGGAAAATCCATTTGGTTTCGTTTTTGTATGTTTCAGTGTGCGCCTGTAAAAGTGGCATCACACACTGACAACATTGGTCACATTAGTGATCTAGGAGTCAGAAATGCTTCCAGGGGCATTCCCCATGATGTTCCTGTGTCATTTGAGCACTGTTTCCATCATTATCAGATGTTTTTAGACTTTAAAAGGTCCCCCGGAGGGGATAACCGCAAAAATGCTTGTTTTTCCCATAGACTTACATTGGGCTCGTTGCTCAGGTCGAGTACCCAAGTATTCCAATTTGCTCGACCTGTATAACGAGCACCCAAGCATTTTAGTGCTCGCTCATCACTACTGATGACACATTTTCAGGGTGGGCACAGAGGCTGCAGTAGTGACCGCAGTATCTGCCCTCTGATGACATCCCATTTAGGTATCCCAGCGTGCACTAATTGTTCTCAAACTAAGCGTCATCAAACAGGAAGTAGGTAAAGAAAGAAATAAAGGAGTTAACTACAACATAGTAAAGTAATGGTAGGGACTTTTTAATTGAAGCATATTAGAAAAACGGTTTGATTATGACATTAAATAGACAAACATCTAATATATAAAGCTGAATGTATGTATGTATGTGGGTATGTTTGTCCGGGATTGGAATCCGCACCGTCGCACTTACGGGCATGAAATTTTGCACGCCCGCACGTCTCGACCCCGAAAGAGTCCTAGGCTATGTTTTGAATTGAAATTTTAACCCCGCGCGTTCCAAATCGCCAAACAATTTTGGCCCTATCTACATAATGGGGAGAAAGCTGAATGCTTGTGTGTATGTCCGGCATAGGAATCTGCATTTACGGGCATGAAATTTTGCACACCCGCACGTCTCGACCCGGGAGCGTCATAGGCTAGGTTTTGAGTAGAAATTTTAACCCCGCGCATTCCAAATCGGCAAATAATTTTGGCTCGGGATAGGAATCTGCACCGTTGTACTTACGGGCATGAAATTTTGCATGCCCGCACATCTCAACCCCAGGAGCATTATAGGCTATGTGTTGAATGGAAATTTTAACCACGCACGTTCCAAATCGCCAAACTATTTTGGCCCTATCTACATAATGGGGAGAAAGCTGAATGCTTGTGTGTATGTCCAGCATAGGAATCTGCATTTACGGGCATGAAATTTTGCACACCCGCACTTCTCGACCCCGGGAGTGTTATAGGCTAGGTTTTTAGTCAAAATTTTAACCCCGCGCATTCCAAATCGGCAAATAATTTTGGCCCGGGATAGGAATCTGCACCGTTGTACTTACGGGCATGAAATTTTGCATGCCCGCACATCTCAACCCCAGGAGCATCATAGGCTATGTGTTGAATGGAAATTTTAACCCCCGCACGTTCCAAATCGCCAAACAATTTTGGCCCTATCTACATAATGGGGAGAAAGCTGAATGCTTGTGTGTATGTCCGGCATAGGAATCTGCATTTACGGGCATGAAATTTTGCACACCCGCACGTCTCGACCCCGGGAGCGTCATAGGCTAGGTTTTGAGTCGAAATTTTAACCCGCGCATTCCAAATCGGCAAATAATTTTGGCCCGGGATAGGAATCTGCACCGTTGTACTATGGGCATGAAATTTTGCATGCCCGCACATCTCAACCCCAGGAGCATCATAGGCTATGTGTTGAATGGAAATTTTAACCCCCGCACGTTCCAAATCGCCAAACTATTTTGGCCCTATCTACATAATGGGGAGAAAGCTGAATACTTGTATATAGATATAATCATTACAATTTGTTATAACTAACCGTAGTTAGGTACTATGCCCGGGCAGCGCCGGGCTCTTCAGCTAGTTTAGGAATAAAATAAATCTTACCTTCGGACCACTTTCAGATTGCCAGTAGTGGGGTGATCAGTTTATATGGCGTGAAAGTTGTTGTGTCCTTAATGCAACATGCAGAAGTGAGTGGGTCACTACCAGACGGAATCCGAACCCTTATCCATGCTATATAATTGTCTACACAATGTTGTCCTGTAAGTAGTGTTGAGCATTCCGATACCGCAAGTATCGGGTATCGGCCGATATTCGCGTTATCGGAATTCCGATACTTAATTCGATACTTTTTCCATATCGTATACCGGAATCGGAAGTTCCTATAATTCTTTGAGAGGCAATGTGATTTTAGTCAGCCAATGAGGAATCCTACGAAGTGTGGGCACATCCTGTAATGCTGCGGTCATCTTAACTAATGGCATGGCTGTGATTGGCTGCTGAAATGATGTCAGAATGCACTATAAAAGGCGCCGCCGCCATTTTAGCGTCACTGTGCTGTGAACTCAGTAAGGGACAGAACGCTACTCTGCTCACTCTGAGGGACAGTTAGATATTGCGATTTTGTGTACTACTGTGCTTGAGGCAGGCTAGTTTACCAACCGCTGTGTAAAGCTTCATTTTGCCAGTGTTGTTTTAACAGCTCTGTGCAAGGGGGTGTGTGTGACAGTGCAGGTGACGCTGCAGTTTGCTCTGCATCCACGCTGTTTGTAGGCATCTGCACGTGTCACTGACTCTTTTTTTTTTTTATTTTATTTAGTGGAATTGGTGCAGCTCCATTATATTAGAAAAAAATCAAATCTATTAGTGTGACGTGCTTCCATCCGTATACAATACATTGGTTGCAAACACTATAGAAGTACACAAAGGAGCTTTTCACAGATAGTGAATAGTTGTGTTTCAGTGTTCACTGCAGTCTGTGAGGTTTTGATTTTTTGAGTGCAGATCACGCTCCAGTTTGTACTTCAACCACTGCCGGTTGTAGTCTGCTGAGCGTGTGTCACTGCCTCATCCTTCACATTTTTCTCTAATTGGTGCTGCTCCATTTTAGTGGAAAAAAATCTAATCTATTAGTGTGACGCGCTTCCATCCGTATACAATATATTGGTTGCAAACACTATAGAAGTACACAAAGGAGCTTTTCACAGATAGTGAATAGTTGTGTTTCAGTGTTCACTGTAGTCTGTGAGCTTTTCATTTTGTCAGTGCAGATTACGCTCCAGTTTGTACTTCAACCACTGCCGGTTGTAGTCTGTGAGCGTGTGTCACTGCCTCATCCTTCACATTTTTCTCTAATTGGTGCTGCTCCATTTTAGTGGAAAAAAATCTAATCTATTAGTGTGACGCGCTTCCATCCGTATACAATACATTGGTTGCAAACACTATAGAAGTACACAAAGGAGCTTTTACAAGATTAGTGAATAGTTGTTGTTTCAGTGTCACTGTAGTCTGTGAGCTTTTCATTTGTCAGTGCAGATTACGCTCCAGTTGTACTTCAACCACTGCCGGTTGTAGTCTGCTGAGCGTGTGTCACTGCCTCATCCTTCACATTTTTCTCTAATTGGTGCTGCTCCATTTTAGTGGAAAAATTAATCTATTATTGGTGTGACGGCTTCCTTCCCCTTTTTTTCAACATATGAAGTACACAAAGGAGCTTTTCACAGATAGTGAATAGTTGTGTTTCAGTGTTCACTGTAGTCTGTGAGCTTTTCATTTTGTGAGTGCAGATTACGCTCCAGTTTGTACTTCAACACTGCCGGTTGTAGTCTGCTGAGCGTGTGTGCACTGCCTCATCCTTCACATTTTTCTCTAATTGGTGCTGCTCCATTTTAGTGGAAAAAAATCTAATCTATTAGTGTGACCGCTTCCATCCGTATACAATACATTGGTTGCAAACACTATAGAAGTACACAAAGGAGCTTTTCACAGATAGTGAATAGTTGTGTTTCAGTGTTCACTGTAGTCTGTGAGCTTTTCATTTTGTGAGTGCAGATTACGCTCCAGTTTGTACTTCAACCACTGCCGGTTGTAGTCTGCTGAGCGTGTGTCACTGCCTCATCCTTCACATTTTTCTCTAATTGGTGCTGCTCCATTTTAGTGGAAAAAAATCTAATCTATTAGTGTGACGCGCTTCCATCCGTATACAATACATTGGTTGCAAACACTATAGAAGTACACAAAGGAGCTTTTCACAGTAGTGAATAGTTGGTTTCAGTGTTCACTGTAGTCTGTGAGCTTTCATTTGTGAGTGCGATTACGCTCCAGTTTGTACTTCAACCACTGCGGTTGTAGTCTGCTGAGCGTGTGTCACTGCCTCATCCTTCACATTTTTCTCTAATTGGTGCTGCTCCATTTTAGTGGAAAAAATCTAATCTATTAGTGTGACGCGCTTCCATCCGTATACAATACATGGTTGCAAACACTATAGAAGTACACAAGGGGCCTTTCACAGATACTGAACAGTTGTCTGCAGGGTTCACTGTAGTCTGTGAGGAATAACACACTTAGGCCTTAACTTTTTGACTTTCTTTATCAATCTACAAGATGAAGAAGTCAGTGAGTAAGGCACGTGGTCGTGGTCGAGGCCGTGGATTTGCAGCAGGGAGAGGACGTGGGGATTCTGTGGCTGCTGCCGCACCCAGTGACACAGCATCCACCAGTTTTCCCCGTGAGCGTTCCTTTATGCGCACTTTTGTAGGAGCTCAGCGTACCCCCTGCTGCGTGAAGAACAAATTGAAGCCGTTGTTGGTTGGATGGCAGCCAATGCATCGACTTCAATACCTTCCACCTCCTCTCAGGACCACAGCACTGTTGAACAACATCAGTCTCTTCCCACCGCCTGCCAAATTGCCCAGGCAGTCAGAGAGCTCTGTACAGGAGCCAGCTGAGTCTCTGCTTCTGTTCTCAGAATCTGTTGGCTTGGAAACAGGGGCCCAGCCAAGCAGCATTCTGGAATGTGAAGAAGAGGCAGTATGCAGTGATGCGCAACAGCTGTGTCTCTCTGAATCTGAAAAGGCGGGTGAGCCAGTGCCGATGGTCAGCACACCGCAGAACGCATCTGATGATGATGAGACTCAGTTGCCAGTTTCTGTTGAGCATGGTGTGGCCAGACCACCAACAACAGCAGGTGTTGGAAGAGGGTAGTGGTGGAGATGATGAGGTCCAAGACCCAACATGGCGTGAGGAACAGGAAGGTGGTGGGAGCAGCTCTGAGGAAGAGATTGCACCAACGGTCCAAACAGTAGGGAGAGGTAGGCTGCAGACTCGCTTGCCTGTAGCCTCCAGTTTGGCACCCGTTCGGAGCAGTTCTCTTACAACAGCCAAACCGGGCGCTCCAGGACTTGCTCTGCGTGGTCCTTTTTTTGATACAGTTGCAGATGATATTTGCTATGTAAAATGCAAGCTGTGTAATCAAAAAATTAAAAGAGGTAAAAGTGTCAGTAACCTTAATACAACAAATATGTGGAAACATGTGCGGTCAAAGCACTTTTGAGTTACAAAGACACACTGGAGATGTAGGCCAACCTACAGCAGCACCTACATCTCAGCTCCTGTTGGAGCCTCTTCCTCCAGTTCACACACAGCTGGTAAGGCTTCCTCAAAGGATCGCCATGGAAGAACCTCTGTCACTGTTGTCCAGAGACACAGTGTTATTCCACCCACAGCTGCAAGTTCCCTGTCATCCTCACACACCCAGGCCACAAAACAGCCATCGGTAGCACAGGCATGGGATAAAAGACGGCCATACTCGGCAAACCATCACGAGCACAGGCTCTGAATGCTGGCATTGCAAACTCCTGTCCCTTGAAATGCTGTCATTCAGGCTGGTGGAGACTGACAGTTTCCGTGAATTAATGGCATTGGCAGTCCCACAATACAATGTGCCCAGCCGATTTTATTTCAGCAGGCAAGCCGTCCTGGTCTGCAAAAGCATGTTGAGGCAAAAATTAAACATGCGCTACTAAACGCCGTCAGTAGCAAGGTCCACCTGACCACCGATGCGTGGACCAGTACCCATGGCCAGGGACGATACCTTTCACTCACTGCCCATTGGGTGAATGTTGTGGAGCCGGGTACAGATCTTGCGAGTGGCGCTGTACGTGTTCTGCCAACTCCAAGGATTGCCGGAATCAAGTCTGTCCACATTGACTCCTCCTCCTACTCCAGTTCTCAGAATCATCGCTGCAGGAGCCGTCACGGTCTACCTCCACATGGACCGTGGACGCTTACCTGATGCGACCGATATGAGCACAGCCGTGGCCAAACGGCAACAGGCGTTCTGAAATTAATTCCTATGGGGAATCGAAGCCACACAGCGCAGGAGGTCTGGAATGCCATCAAGCAGGAGAGCGACGTGTGGTTTTTGCCAGCGAATCTCCAGCCAGGCTTGGTAGTGTGTGACAATGGCCGAAATCTGGTGGCAGCTCTGGGCCTTGGCAACCTCACTCACATACCATGTCTGGCACATGTGCTCAACTTGGTCGTGCAGAGTTTTTTGAGGGACTATCCGGATCTTGATGCACTGCTGCACAAGGTCCGCTAGAGTGCGCTCACTTGCGACGTTCCAGCATGGCCAGATCGCGCATTGCAGCTCTGCAACGCAGATTGCGCCTTCCTGAACATCGCATCATATGTGACGTATCCACCAGGTGGAATTCAACGTTACATATGTTGGAGCGGTTGTGTGAGCAGCAGCAGCAGTTATGGAGTATCAGCTGCATCAGGCGCAATCAACACGCAATTTGCGCCGTCCACACTTCACCATTAATGAGTGGGCCACTATGAAGGACATGTGCCACGTTTTGCGTGCGTTTGATGAGTCAACGCGGATGGCGAGTGCAGATGATGCACTAGTCAGCCTGACTGTCCCCCTTATCTGCCTGCTTCAAAAAACACTGCAAGCAATAAGGGATGAGGTTTTGGAAGAGGTGGAGGATGAGGAGTCACAAATTCCATCACCTTCTGGAAAGTCAGCGCAACGTGGTTCCTCACAAAGGGCTGGGCAGGGCTCACTTTGTGAGGAGGATGAGGAGGAGGAGTCAATGGAGGAGGAAGACATCGCTCCAGAGGGAGGTACACAACGCTCTAGTCAGTATGTAGAGCGAGGGTGGGGGTGATGCAGAGCAGGCAGAGATAACGCCTCTTGCAGAGGACAGTGTTTCTTTGCCAGTTGGGAGTCTGCAGCACATGGTTGATTTCATGCTGCAGTGCCTAAGAACGACCGCCGCATCGCCCACATTCTCACGACGTCTGATTATTGGGTGTACACCCTCCTAGACCCTCGCTACCGGGAACAACGTCAAAAGCCTCATCCACCGTTGAACCGGGGAGCGTAAAATGCGGGAGTACCAAGACACACTGGTGCAATCCCTAATGTTCTACCTTACTGCCGAGAGCACTGCTGCTGCTACTGCTTTACAAAGCAGCTCTGTGCGTCGAGGCAGTGTAGAGAGCTCTGCAACAAGAGGGAGCACACGCAGTGCCTCTGCACAGGGAAAGACCAGTATGTTAAAAATGTGGCAAAGTTTTGTGGCAGCGCCACAAATGTCTACACCATCCGAGAGGGCTCCAGTCAGCGGGAGGCAACGTATCCGTCAGATGGTGACAGACTACTTGGCTTTGCCTCTCAGTGTACTCCCAGATGGCTCTTCCCCATTCAAGTTTTGGGTCTCTAAGCTGGATACATGGCAGAGCTTAGCCAGTATGCATTGGAGGTGCTGGCTTGCCCTGCTGCCAGTGTATTATCGGAGCGCGTCTTTAGTGCTGCAGGTGGTGTTACTAACAGACCGTCGCATGCGACTATCCTCCGATAATGTAGACCGGCTTACTTTTCTGAAAATGAACAAGGCATGGATCTCGCCAGAATTTGTCTGTCCGTTTTCAGATTAAATAACTGGTTCGCAACGTTATCCATGTCTCCTGTTATGTTCATCTTTCTACCACCTGAACTCTACTCCCTGGGCTCCAACACTGCCAGTTGCTGCTCAGAAGTGTCGTGTCCACAGAACAAAACACAAGCTCTACTGTTAGTGGGGTTCAGTAACGCCAGCTGTTCCCCTGCTGTGTCAACGGCAAGAAGTGTCTGTTCCCGACACATGGACAGAAAAACACATGACCAACATGCTCCAAATAGGGAAGAGCCGTCACCCTGCTTGTTATGCTGAAAACATGAAATTGTGAAGTTTTGCAGGCCTAGAATGATAAATTTTTATGACAAATATGGACAAATAATAATTTGTCATCACAGCGCATATCTGCACATGTCTATTAGAAATGGTAACAAAAAATAAAATATAGTCTACTCTTCACATTTTTCAATTAATGCATAAAGTACATTTCAGACTTATGAATTAATGCTTTTTAAGGAACTTTATCTGTACCTGTAAGATAATGCACTCAATGGATGTTACGAATCATTAAATCCTCATCATCATCATCACGAGTTTTATTTATGACAGACATTATAAAATACACATACTGATGCCAACTGTAACTTCAAACACCATATATGAAATGGCCAGCATGTAAACATGGTAATAATGTCCAATAATAAATTATTACATCTAGAAAGTGCATCATGCATACTGACAATAGGTAGTTATACCTGCAAGTGCTGTTGAAACAACCACAAGAGATATAAATTAATACTGGTATATAGGTATCACAGTGCATAGTTACTCATGGACAATGTTGATGTAATACTGTATCTCAATTAAGTCAGCGTCAACCATTAGGCTTGTTAGTCTTGTACATTGTTAAAGAGGGAACGTAATTTTTTGGTTTGTCATAGGTGTAGTATTACACATTAAATTATTACTGCTGTATTTTTTTTGCGTCCCTAGTGCGCAATAACGCAGCCTAACCTCACATTTGATAGTCAGCTAATTGCCACACGCTACCCTACCTACGCGTGACAGTAGGAAGGTAGTGTTGACGGATAAAGCTTTGCGCAACCAGACATTCTTTTACCCTCTTCAACACTCTACAAGCAAAAAATGCATGATTTCAGCCGCAGACTTTATTGACGTACAGTATAACATCGGCATTACCCATCAGAGGCTGTCCACTGTCTGATACAGACATAGAATATACCTTTGCTATCCGTAGCCTTTGTTTCACCTACACTTGCAGGCACACACTTAAATTGTGACAAACAATGCCTAATGTTTTTTTAAATGGTTATTTTTTATTGTACATTATTGTGTCATCAATCACATTGATGAGTCCATGCTGGACATGTCATACATGCTATAGAAAGTTACGATTTTATGAACTTAAATAATTGAAATGTCTGTGACTGTCACAAAAAATTTGCGATGATGATGATGAGTGACTATTACAAAATCCATTGTCTTCACTATGTTATGGTTTAACATAGCGTTCCTTAAGCATTATTCATAAAAAAAAAAATTTACTTTTATTCTTAAATTTACAACACTATATTTTGTTACCAATTTTTGGGTGTTGTGTTGTTCCATTTATTTTTGGCATGTGCATATATGCGTTTATATTTGTATTTTCTTTATTTTTCCTTCTTGAAATTAGAAAACATGTGTATCTTTGTACCGTGTTAGCCAGTAGATAGAAAAATATTTAGACTTCAGAGTCAGCAGTGGTTGATACCTTTTAATGGATAACTGAAAAGATGGAAACAAATTGCAAGCTTTCAAGGCTACTCACGTCTCTTCATCAGGGAAAGACTAACTAAAAAAATTAAGCATCACATATTTCTATACACAACAGGACACAGGAATAGTGCAATAGGTAAGACAAGTAAGTGACGTGTATCAGAACTGTCATTATCTCACAGGGATGAACATAAATATTGGAACAGTTCCTAGATAAGGATAGAAAGTTTGATTGCCCTCTCATTGGCGTATTTTTTGGGGTTTTCATGACCTGGAAGGGCATAGACGCAGATTCTTAATTGATATAGAATGACATAAATCCATGTGATCTATTCATTCCATCACTAACAGTGTCAAAGGTCATGATGAGCTTATATTCTGAAACCTTTGTACGTTTTCTCATATTTGAAGTTATATTTTTAATAACAGTAATTCCATATCCATGATGCTATGACCGGGCATACAAAAGTCTTTTGCCACAGGTAAATTCATTAATTTATCTGTGATTGTGTGGCGCTGATAATTCATCCTTGTTCTCCTTTTTGTTGCCGGTCTCCCTCACTTGTCCCTCCCTCACTTGTCTTAGCTATTCCTGTGTCCTGTTGTGTGTAGAAATATGTGATTCTTCATTTTGGCTTTACTCTTAGCCTGATGAAGACACCTGAGTAGTCTCGAAAGCTTTGAATTTGTTACCATATTTTCAGTTAGCCATTAAACGTTATCACCACAGAGGACTGTCAAGTATAAATATTTTTCTATTCTTGTAATTGAAATTTTCATTTTATTGTTGTAGTAAAACTTCATTTATTCTTGTTTGAAGTACATACATTTGCAATGGCCACGTAACAAGGCAATAACTCAATATTTTATGCCTACACCCTCCTTGACCCTGGGCTTCAACAGCGCCAGTTGCTGCTCAGAAGTGTTAGATGCACAGATGAAAACAATCGCTGATGTGTTTGTGGGGTTCAGTAACGCCTGCTGTTCCCCTGCTGTGTGTCTGGCAAAAATTACTACTGCTAACTACAACTTCAACTTCAAACGTCTCATACTAGGCCTCTGCCTACACCCTCCTTGACCCTGGGCTTCAACAGCGCCAGTTGCTGCTCAGAAGTGTTAGATGCACAGATGAAAACAATCGCTGATGTGTTTGTGGGGTTCAGTAACGCCTGCTGTTCCCCTGCTGTGTGTCCGGCAAAAATTACTGCTAGCTACCTAATCATGGTGAAAAAAAAAAATTACATCTCAAAGTGTCTAGTGCTACACATAGATATGAGGCTACACCATGATTTCTAAGCTGTAAACATTTGAAACGTCAACTTTCAAACCATAAAATGATTTGTCTTTGTCACAAATCTGTAACAAAATAATTGTGACATATTATTACAGATATGCACATGTCGAAAACAAATGCAAACAAAAGCCTACTTATGCTATAGGATACTGATGGTCAACCTTGTCACTCCATAGCTTAGACAAATCCAACTCACATCATGATGACTCAAATACTGCAATGTTGGAAGTGCATAATGTGGGTTGAACTTTGACAACTGCTGCAGTGCGAAGGTTATACTTCAGTGTTCTTGCCTTTGAAATAAAAGCATACAAGTAAATATAATATCCATGTTGATTAAGGGACGTGATGTACACCTGTAATATTGTGCAAACAATGCATGTAGGAATAGTCCTCTTCAACATTACTTATATTTGTGTCATTTTAAAAAATACATATTTGATTAGAAAGTTAACAGCCCATATCATAAAGGTCCTTCATGTAAACATGATAATCGCTAACAAAAATCATGCATTACCTTGGTAAAGTCAATAGTGAATAGTCACAATAGCAAAATATATACCTGTAAGTGGTGCTGAAAGAACGACAACTGATAGAATAGGTGAATGATATCTATTTATCAGACTGAATAGCGACACCTGTACAATGTCGATATAATACTGTACCTTAACAAAACAGCTGTGTCACACCTCACACGCATTTTTCTTGTAGCTTGTTATGTAATAGGGCACATGCGTGTATGTTTCATCATATGTGCATGTTTACTGAGTAAAGCAGTCATGACAACGCCTTTGTGTTGTCGGTACGCTTGCGATGATGAACGATGCGCACCGTGAATGTTAGTCTGCGTCATAAGACGCACAGACGCTCCAATACCCAACGCGTCACAGCAGGAAGCCAGTCTGTGCGTCCCAAACAAAGGCGCAAGCAACATGCACGTACCCTTTTACAAAGCTATATAAAATAAGGATGTAGTAGTAACGCACACTTTATTGAGGTACAGTATTACATCGCCATTCACCATCTGTGGCTATGCAGTGTCATCTATATATACCTTATCTATCCGTTGTCATGCTTGCAAGTCCACAGTCAGGCATAAATAGCTGTTTTCATTATGCACTTTTTAAAGGTTTTTTTGTTAATATAAATGATTGCCACATATTATCAGTATTACATGATGGAAATTTTAGATATTTTTAAAAACTTTTTAGTGATATTATTCAGCAAATGAAAATGGTGTACATACTGTTACTTATCCATCATTAATGGATTCTGATATGTACTTGTATGCTTTTATTTAAAACCGTATAGCAGATTATTTAACCGATTTTATTGTGGTTTGCATTGCTTTTCAACATGTTAATGTATGCGTTTATGTTTGTCAATTATTAATTTATATATTTTTTAAAGTAAAATCATCATCTTATGGTACTAAAGGTTTATATTTCTCTTGTTTGGAGTATAGACATTTTAATTGACACGTAACAAGGAAATACTTGATCTAGTATTTAAACATCCTCCTTGACCTGGGCTCCAACACCGCCAGTTGTTGCTTGGAAGTGCTGTTAGCACAGTCTACACTTGCTACCTGTGTTACTGGGGTTCAGTAATGTCAGCTGTTCCCCTGCTGTGTGAACGGCAAATAGTCCTGCTGCCTCCACCCTGTTCTCTTCTCATCCCTGGGTTACAACACCGCCAGTTGTTTCTCGGAAGTGCTGTTAGCACAGTCTACACTGCTCCTGTGTTACTGGGGTTCGTAATGTCAGCTGTTCCCCTGCTGTGTGAACGGCAAAAAGTCCTGCTGCCTCCACCTGTTCTCTTCTCATCCCTGGGTTACAACACCGCCAGTTGTTTCTCGGAAGTGCTGTTAGCACAGTCTACACTTGCTCCTGTGTTACTGGGGTTCAGTAATGTCAGCTGTTCCCCCGCTGTGTGAACGGCAAAAAGTCCTGCTGCCTCCACCCTGTTCTCTTCTCATCCTGGGTTACAAACCGCCAGTTGTTTCTCGGAAGTGCTGTTAGCACAGTCTACACTTGCTCCCGTGTTACTGGGGTTCAGTAATGTCAGCTGTTCCCCTGCTGTGTGAACGGCAAAAAGTCCTGCTGCCTCCACCCTGTTCTCTTCTCATCCCTGGGTTACAACACCGCCAGTTGTTTCTCGGAAGTGCTGTTAGCACAGTCTACACTTGCTCCTGTGTTACTGGGGTTCAGTAATGTCAGCTGTTCCCCTGCTGTGTGAACGGCAAATAGTCCTGCTGCCTCCACCCTGTTCTCTTCTCATCCCTGGGTTACAACACCGCCAGTTGTTTCTCGGAAGTGCTGTTAGCACAGTCTACACTTGCTCCCGTGTTACTGGGGTTCAGTAATGTCAGCTGTTCCCCTGCTGTGTGAACGGCAAAAAGTCCTGCTGCCTCCACCCTGTTCTCTTCTCATCCCTGGGTTACAACATCGCCAGTTGTTTCTCGGAAGTGCTGTTAGCACAGTCTACACTTGCTCCTGTGTTACTGGGGTTCAGTAATGTCAGCTGTTCCCCTGCTGTGTGAACGGCAAATAGTCCTGCTGCCTCCACCCTGTTCTCTTTCATCCCTGGGTTACAACACCGCCAGTTGTTTCTCGGAAGTGCTGTTAGCACAGTCTACACTTGCTCCCGTGTTACTGAGGTTCAGTAATGTCAGCTGTTCCCCTGCTGTGTGAACGGCAAAAAGTCCTGCTGCCTCCACCCTGTTCTCTTCTCATCCCTGGGTTACAACACCGCCAGTTGTTTCTCGGAAGTGCTGTTAGCACAGTCTACACTTGCTCCTGTGTTACTGGGGTTCAGTAATGTCAGCTGTTCCCCTGCTGTGTGAACGGCAAATAGTCCTGCTGCCTCCACCCTGTTCTCTTCTCATCCCTGGGTTACAACACCGCCAGTTGTTTCTCGGAAGTGCTGTTAGCACAGTCTACACTTGCTCCTGTGTTACTGGGGTTCAGTAATGTCAGCTGTTCCCCTGCTGTGTGAACGGCAAATAGTCCTGCTGCCTCCACCCTGTTCTCTTCTCATCCTGGGTTACAACACCGCCAGTTGTTTCTCGGAAGTGCTGTTAGCACAGTCTACACTTGCTCCCGTGTTACTGGGGTTCAGTAATGTCAGCTGTTCCCCTGCTGTGTGAACGGCAAAAAGTCCTGCTGCCTCCACCCTGTTCTCTTCTCATCCCTGGGTTACAACACCGCCAGTTGTTTCTCGGAAGTGCTGTTAGCACAGTCTACACTTGCTCCTGTGTTACTGGGGTTCAGTAATGTCAGCTGTTCCCCTGCTGTGTGAACGGCAAAAAGTCCTGCTGCCTCCACCCTGTTCTCTTCTCATCCCTGGGTTACAACACCGCCAGTTGTTTCTCGGAAGTGCTGTTAGCACAGTCTACACTTGCTCCTGTGTTACTGGGGTTCAGTAATGTCAGCTGTTCCCCTGCTGTGTGAACGGCAAAAAGTCCTGCTGCCTCCACCCTGTTCTCTTCTCATCCCTGGGTTACAACACCGCCAGTTGTTTCTCGGAAGTGCTGTTAGCACAGTCTACACTTGCTCCCGTGTTACTGGGGTTCAGTAATGTCAGCTGTTCCCCTGCTGTGTGAACGGCAAACAGTCCTGCTGCCTCAACTTTAATTTCCATGGGTACCTTCTGCTACCCATCCGGGTTCCAGTACCGTCAGCTGGTTCTCCGCAGTACCTTTGGCCTAGGTGCCTCCATGTCGGTATCCGAGTTCCAGCAACGTCTGCTGGTCCTTGGTAGTGCTTTGGAGCACAGGTACCTCCTGCTTAGTAACCCTGTCCCAGTAACGTCAGCTGGTCCTCGGTTGTGCCATTGGCTCTTTTCCTTCTGCTGACCCTCCGGGTTCCAGCACAGTCAGCTGGTCCTCGTTACTTTCATTGGCTCTTGTACCTTCTGCTACCCATCCGGGTTCCAGTACCGTCAGCTGGTTCTCCGCAGTGCCTTTGGCCTAGGTGCCTCCATGTCGGTATCCGAGTTCCAGCAACGTCTGCTGGTCCTTGGTAGTGCTTTGGAGCACAGGTACCTCCTGCTTAGTAACCCTGTCCCAGTAACGTCAGCTGGTCCTCGGTTGTGCCATTGGCTCTTTTCCTTCTGCTGACCCTCCGGGTTCCAGCACAGTCAGCTGGTCCTCGTTACTTCCATTGGCTTTTGTACCATCACCAACAGGACAAAGAAGGTTAAGACAAACTACAAGATACAGAACAAGAGACAGAAGAACAATAAGCAGAAGATCAAAAAGCAGAAGAACATTAAGTATAAGACCAAAATGAAGAGCAAAATATATGCTCTAAATTCTAAGCAGAAGAAGACTAAGCAGTGTATGGGGGTGAGTCCGTTCCTCCTCGTGGTGCCCCTGGAAAATGCCTGATGCTGCTGCAGGCTAAACTGAACGCGGACAAATACTGTTGTAATTAAAATCTTTCGTGACAGCAAGAACGGAAGGATGAAAATTCAGAGTTTTACAGATTACAAGTACAGGAATGTCTGTCACAAATAAGAATATGATGAAAAGGATGAATAGGAAGAAGATGAAGAAGTAGAATATGAAGAATAATAACTGTTTAATAAGAACAATATAAGTAATGTTAACAAAAAGATGAATAGCAAGAAGTTTTAGAAGATTAAGAAGGTGAAGATGAAGAATAATTTGATGAGAAAGATGATGCTGCTGAAAATTATGAAGGAGAAAGTGTGTGAAAAGTTAAAAGGTGAAGACCATGGAAGTTGTGAAACAGACATATTTGACAAAATAGAAAAAAGGTTAACAACATTGTCAATTTGTTCGTCAATCCGAACGTATTTCCTAAAAAAAAAAAATTAATGCTATTCCATTGGATTGGGTCAAACATCTATGCCTTTAATGTCTCCTCAACCTCCCCCAATACATTCTACATTACTCTTTCTTGTTTTCCTTCATGTACAATTAACCAACAAGGCAAGAATGGGTTTTTTTTAATTTCGATATTTTGTTCCCATAGACTTACATGGGACTTCCGGTATCGGTATCGGGTATCGCCGATATTTTAGTGATATCGGCGATACCATTCCGATTCCGATACTTTAGGATATCGGAAAGTATCGCTCAACTCTACCTGTAAGTGCTTTTCCCCTTGTATGTCTTCTCTAGTTACTAGCCTTGACTGAGCACACTCCGTGCAAATCTCTTTATTTGAATACTGATACAAGCAAACATTGTTCAGGATGAAGGATGCATGTTACATTGCAGTGATGCATTATTTTGTTTGTGTGCATAAAAGAGTGAACAGATGGCAAGATTATTACTATTCTAACAAAGAATTCATCATCTTCTGCTCACTACTGAAAAGCATGACACATTTGTTTGAATCCAACAGTCTCTCTGGTAATTAGAATGGTTTACATACAATAATCACAATTAATTCAACATTACTGAAATAACAGTTAGTGTTAATCCTAAAGCTTTATTGTAGCAATAAATCTTACAAATCTGTTCTGCATACCCCAAAATCTTTCCAACAATAATAAAACACAGAGAAATCACAAACCAGTAATGCAATGTAGTGAAATATTCAATATAATAAGTTCCTTTCTTGCCCTCCAGTGCACATATAATTTTGTAAGTGTTTTAATGGATTTTCCAGTGCTTGGACCATTCCCTTCTTAAACACTATATTTCGAAGTGTAAAATAAAAATAATAAATGCTCTCTTTCTGCACTGACTCCATTCCATCAATGTTGGTACCTTGTCTCCCTGCACTCGTGTGACATTGTTCTGCTACGTGAATGCTGCAGCCAGTCAGTAGCCATTAATGGGCTAAAGTTCTCACTTTGTTTTTATGTCCAAGGGAAGTGTGAGAACTGCAGTCCATCAGCAACTGCTGATTGAGTGTAGCAATCACATGGCATAACAATGCGCATGAAGGCCGCTGGCATCTCTGGAATGGCATATGTATGCGGGTGAGTGTCTGCTATTTTTTTCACACTGAGGAATATAGTATTTAACCCCTTGCAGACCTTTGACACAGCGTATGCGTCATGAAAGTCAGTGCCAATTTGACCTATAACGCATAGCCTGTGTCATGAAAGGATCACGTTCCTGCGGGTCGGGTGACCGGGGTCACTGAAAGGTCACCCGACCCGCAGGCACAAGACCCTTTGTGCTTCACCACAGGGGTGTTGGCTTAACTCCCACATGGCTACAATCGCTCTGATTGGCTGTTAAAAGTGAAACAGCCAATCAGAGCAATCTGTAATATTTCACCAATGAAATTTGGTGAAATATTACAATCTGGCCATGGCCGATGCTGCAATAGCATCTCCTATGGCTGGAGACCGAGATCTGACCCCCCACACCGAGAGACGGCGGCGATCGGCAGCCGCCACCGATAGATGGTGGCGATCGGTCACCGCTGTCACTAAATGCTCCCCTCCTCCTTGCCTCTGCTGCCCCACCTTCCTATCCCCCCCTTAACTTCTAACCCCCCTACTCACCTCTCCCGGTCCTCCGATGTCCCTGGATCCGTCCCGGCATCCGTCCGGGATGTTTCATGGGGCTGCCATCTTGCAAAATGGCGGGGCATGCGCAGTGTGCCGCGGCGGCGCATGCGCAGTGCGCCCTCCAGAATCCAAAAATTTCTTTTGATCACTGTGATAAACTCTCACAGTGATCAAAATAAAAAAAAGTAAATAAACGCCCCCTTTATCACCCCATAGGTAGGGACAAATAAAATAATATATATATATATATATATATGTATATATATATATATATATATAATATATATATATATATTTTTTTTTTTCTCATTAGGGTTAGGGTTACGATTATAAGGCTGTGTTTATATTGCATTATGGCAGTCCATTAATTTTCCATTGAAAAAGTCAAATGGGGCTCCTTCCCTTCTGAGCCCTGCCGTGACCCCAAACAGTGGTTCCCCCCAACATATGGGGCACCAGCGTACTCAGTAAAAACTGGACAACAACTTCTGGTGTCCAATTTATCCCGTTACCCTTGGGAAAATAAAAAATAGCGGGCTAAAAAATGATTTTTGAGAAACAAAAATTTTTTTTTTTCACTGCTCTGCGTTTATAAACTTCTGTGAAGCACTTGGGGGTTCAAAGTGCTCACTACACATCTAGATAAGCTCCTTCGGGGGTCTAGTTTCCAAAATGGGGTCACTTGTGTTGGGTTTCTACTGTTTAGGCACATCAGGGGCTCTGCAAATGCAACATGACGCCTGCAGAACATTCCATCATGTCTGCATTCCAAAATGGAGCTCCTTCCCTTCTGAGCTCTCCCATGCGCCAAAACAGTGGTTCCCCCCTACTTATGGGGTATTGGTGTACTCAGGACAAATTGCACAACAACTTTTGTGGTCCAATTTCTCCTGTTACCCTTGTGAAAATAAAAATAGCGGGCTAAAAAATCATTTTTGAGGAAAAAAATGATTTTTTTATTTTGACTGCTCTGCGTTATAAACTTCTGTGAAGCACTTGGGGGTTCAGAGTGCTCACAATACATCTAGATAAGTTCCATGAGAGGTATAGTTTCCAAAATGGTGTCACATGTGTTTTTTTTTTACTATTTGGGCACACAGGGGCTCTCCAAACGCGTCATGGTGTCCGCTAAAGATTGGAGCTAATTTTCCATTCAAAAAGTCAAATGGTGCTCCTTCCGTTCTGGGCCCTACCGTGCGCCCAAACAGTGGTTTATTGTAATAATATGCACGTCACTCCTTAAATAAATTGTGGTGCCCGGATGTGGGATGCCAGTCCCCAAATCATATGTATGAACAAAATCCGGCACTTGAGAGAAAAATATACTTGCAGAAAAATATATATTTTTATTGTTGAACACTCCAACATATATCATGACGTTTCGGTCAACATTAGACCTTCTTCAGACTGGAGAACATAGATAAATAAAATAAACAAGACCATGCAATTAGTATGTCATGCAGGATAAGTCAAATATTGTCCAATATGCGACTAAAAAATTCAAATAAAAACAAATGACAAAATGAAGAAAGTAACATAAAAACTCAATAAAAAATAACTAATCAAGAAAAAACAGAAAAAAGTTTTTTTGGGCTCTAATATAAAGAGAAATACATGGGCTATAATGTGTAAAGCCACATAATTTAACATTAAGTACAAAAATCATAATGAGTGACCACAAAAGAACGGTTCAATACGATTAAACAAGAAGCAGAAAGGTCTAGAGAAATCTATATTGTTCATGTTTCTTATATCGTTACTTATAATAATCTGCATAAGTATGTACACAAATGCATACTAGAATCTATGAGGTCCATAGTAAAGTATAGTATAGTATAGGGATCTTAGTCACAGACACCGCTTACATCATTTACAAGTTTCAAGTAATATAAGAGCAATAAATTCAGACTTTTACCCTATGTGGGTGAAGTAGAGAAATTAGAAAGAATCTGTGCAAATCTGTGGAGGTATAATAGAACTGCTCAGAGGTGTAGGCCAAAAACATGTCCAGAACAACAGTCACACGATCCACTTATAATGGTATATTGTGCCCAAAATATAGAAAATTCTTACCAGTAGGAAGAAACAGCCAGGAATAGAATAAAGCGATTAATGGTTGTGCTGAAATCGCTAAAGAAATGGCGCTGTAGAAAGCAGTGCACGTGTGTGCTTTAAATTGTGGCGTTTTGCCGGAAGTGACGTATTTGTGAATCGCCGTGCTGTGGGACATGGATAAGGTGCTCAGAAAGTCCGTAGCCCGGAACTACGTCACCAAGGGGCGTGACTAAGTCAAGACACGTTGTGGAACGCATATGGAGCGCAAACAGGAAGGAGGTCCCAATAGTGGGTGGATTCTCTTTTCATTTAGTGAAGGTGACGCGGCGCTGGAACGTTAGCAAGGTAAGTATAGAGAAAAATGTGCTCAATACTTCACCTAGAGAAAAAAATAGAAATAAAGTATTATAATTAAGCAATAGAATGATCATATTTTTTGAATACTATACAATAATATGAATATGGACGTAATGCAAATTATCAATCAGAGGTCATAGGACAAAATCATATGATGGCACCAATAGTCCACATAGAAAATCATCATATGGTGGAAAAAACAGTTATTGAGAATAACATACATAGAAGTCACATATTATGGTGTATAATATAATATGTCATATATAAACATATAAACATATATAGAACATCCTTCCTAGGGGTCTGCAGGGTCCAAAAGGATTATCAAGGTGACTTATTGGTATCATTAAATCAGATTATAATATACTCATAGTATCGTATTCCCTGTTGAGACCCTTAGGTTCAAGGGTCTGTAAGGTATGAATCCAATACGCTTCTCTGTGACATAATGCTTTAATCAAATTACCGCCTCTTCTATTAATGTGTACCTGTTCCAGCACTAAAAATCGAAGTTGTGCTATTGTATGGCCTGTTGAGTTAAAATGATGAGGAATAGGGAGGTGATTTTTCTTACATCGTATGTCTGACTTGTGATGAGAGATCCTTTCTTTTATGGCCTGCGTGGTTTCCCCAACATACATTTTGCCGCATGGACATTTAATAGCATATACCACTGATGTAGTGTTGCAAGTGTAAAATCCCTTAATGGGGATGTGTACACCCGTGCGTGGGTGTGAAAAATAAGACCCTTTAAGTACATTTGCGCACTGGGCGCAATGGAGACATGGAAAGGTCCCTGTCCTCTCTGTGCGAAGAAATGTCTGCCTGGGAATGGACTTCATGGAGCCTGTATCTGCCCTGATAAGTTGGTTACGCAGATTGCTGGGTCTCCTGAAGCAAGGCATGAAGGGAACCTGAAACTCGGGGACCTCAGGAAAGCTGTCACGAAGAACATACCAGTGTTTTCTAATTTTCTTATGGAGTCTGTACATGAAAGGGTGGTATGTGTGTACGAAAGGAATTCTTTTTGGGATGGTGATAATGTTGTTCTGGTGGTAGAACCTAGCCTGGAATTGACAAGTAGAGAATTTGGGTAACCCTTTCTTTAAACTTCGCTTCCATCTCACCCAGACGTACGGTTTGTTGCTCTGGATTACTGACAATCCTGCGAACCCTTTCAAATTGGGAGATGGGTACTGATCTCTTCACCGCTATAGGGTGGCAGCTTTGGAAATGTAAAAGACTATTTCAATCTGTAGCCTTCACATACAAATCAAGTGACAACTTTCCATGTTCATCAAGTAGTATCTTAGTATCTAAAAAGTTAATCTCTCTTGCATTAAACTCAAGTGTGAATGTTAATTCAGGCCATATGGAGTTAATGGAAGTATGAAATTCAATCAAGCTTTCTATTGATCCTTTCCATAGACAAAAGACATCGTCTATGTACCGACGCCATACAAGGCAGTATTCCTGATATAGGGGATTGGAATAAATGTAGTCAGATTCAAAGAAAAACATGAAACAATTGGCATATGGAGGAGCCATATTGGACCCCATTGCAGTGCCTTGTGTTTGAAGGTAAAAATTATCTTCAAACATGAAGAAATTTTTGGTGAGCACCAACTCTAATAGTTCCAATAAGAAGGAAATCACAGGATTAGTAAGTGTGGACTGTTGGAGTAATCGCTTGGTTGCTGTGATGCCTTTTTCATGTTGGATGGATGTATATAGATTGTTAACATCCATGGTAACAAGTATTGTACCCTGGGTACAGTATTCGTGTTTTTAATCAGTTGAACAAAAGAATTAGTATCCAGTAGGAAAGATGGAATATTTTTAATGAGAGGTGTCAAAACCTTCTCAAGTACAATAGATAAGGGGGACAAAATAGAGTCAGTTGATGCAACTATGGGCCGACCTGGTGGTTTGTCCAGTCTCTTATGGATCTTAGGTAAGGTGTAAAAAACCGGTATAAGTGGATCCACTTTAATTAGAAAATCATATGTTTTTCTATCAATTATATCAGCTTCTAGGGCTCGATCCAGTACCTCCAAAATTTGTATTCTCAATTCTGAGGTAGGATTATTGGGAAGTAGTTTGTATACTTGTGAATTCGCTAATTGTAGTTTAATTTCATCACAATATAAGAACGGTCCATAATGACCGTGGCACCCCCTTTATCCGCCAGTTTGATTATGATGTCTTTGTCATTCATTAATGTTTTAAGGGCTCTATGTTCATCTTGGTTTAAGTTTGGACGGTAATGAAGGTCTCCCCTTAATATCTCCTTAGAATATTTGGTGACTTCCCTATTGATTAATGAGATAAAAGTCTCTACTGGATGACTATTCTTAGGTGGTGTGAAAGTGCTCCGCAATTTCAGTCCTAAATCAATCAAGTTGAGTGGTGAGGGCTGTGTGTTGGATACAGGCATAAACGGTGTGTTACTAAAATGCGCCTTCAATCTCAGATTCCTATAGAACCTTTGTAAATCTAAATCTAGTTGGAACGTGTTAAATCTATAAGATGGACAAAAGGACAAACCTTTCTGTAACAATCGTAATTCTGAGACATTCAAGCATTTGGATGAAATATTCACCACTAGGTTATTACCTGAGATCTCGTTTGAATCCCCTGACGATTTGTGTCTGTGGCATTGGCCCCCCCACCTCGTCCTCTTCTTGATTGAAACCTCCTGGGACCTAAAAAAGAAGAAGAAGAAGACGGACTATTGGAGTCGGTGCGCTCGCTGTCTGAACTGGATCCTGATGTGCCGTCTGCATTTCTGTAGAAACGATGATAGGGACGAGAGGAGGTGGAGCCTTGCTATTTATAAACTCTCTTCTGGAGATAGTCCTGAGTGTCCCGCATAAATTTTTGTCTTTTTCTCTTCTCAGTTTCCTTTCTGAAAGAATCTAAGTTATCTTTGGTACGGGTTTGAATGTTTTCAAATTCTTCCTTGGATAAAGAATCCTTGAGTTGTGTCTCAATATTAGCAACTTTATCTTGACAAACTTTGATTTCCTTATTTAGATTCTCCAGAGTAAGTGTCATCAGATCTAAAGAGCATTTATTGAGGATTAATTCAAATTTCGGACAAAATTCGGAGTTGTCCTGGAATAGAGTAGGTCTAAGGGATACACGTAAACCCCTTGGAATTCTTTGAGTCTTGATATACTCAGCAATCGTGATACTGTGTAATTCCAGACCAATCAAATGTCTACATTCACGTTCCAGATCTTGTGATTTGTATTCACTACCGGAAATTTGTAGAAAATCACTAGAAGTGGTCACTTGTGCTACAATGGCAGCCACTTGTGTATCCCTGCATGAGAAACCGGCGGTGGTCATCTCTATAAATGGCACAAAAAATAAAAATAAAAAACAAAAAAACAGAAATATAGAAAAATATTCTGAAGAAATAATAATGTAAAAAATGAAAATCTGGAAGTAGGAAATCACGAAGTATATTGACTATGTAAAAGGGTGCCCGTGGCAATGGCAATAATATTGTAATAATATGCACGTCACTCCTTTAACCCCTTAATGTCCACTGACGTGCAGAGTCCGTCATGGCAAGGTGCCAGTTCCGGCACCAGGACGGACTCTGCACGTCATGCCTATGATCTACCACTGCGTGTAAACACGCAGTGGTAGATCAGTGCCGACAGCTGTCACAGACAGCTGACAGGCACGGCAAGCAGAGCGGGGACCTTTGCCGTCGGTCCCCGCACTCACAGCGCTGTGATTGGTCAGTCAATCTGACTGACCAAACACAGCAGCGATCGCGCAGGAGAAGCTGAAATTTCAGCTTCCCCAGCGCGATCAGTGCAGGAGCCGGCGCTGCAGTGGCCAGGCTTCCTGCACTGAGAGCCAGGAGCGGAGCCCCCACCGCCCCTGGCTGTTAACCCCCTGACTGCTGCGATCCAGCGCGATCGCAGAGCTCAGGGGGGGAGGCAGAGGGTCGGGAGCTCCCTCTGCCTCAGATCGGCACCCTGCACTGTATTTGCAGGGGCCGATGTCTGCCTTGATGACTCGGGGGTGGTCATGACAACCTCCGGGTCATTTAGCTACGGGAAGCTGCTGTGATCATGTCACAGCAGCTTCCACTATAGTTGCAATGCATTGCAATGCCAGAGCATTGCAATGCATTGTAACTGCAATCAAAAGTAAAAAAAGTGAAAGTCCCATAAAGGGACAAGTTAAAAAAAATCATTTTTTAAAAAAAATTGTAAAAAAAATATTAAAAAATAATTTTAAAAAAATCCCCTAAAAAATACACATTTTTATGTAATAAAAAAAATAAAAAACAAAAAAATACACATGTTAGGTATCGCCATGTCCGTAAAAATCCCATCTATAAAAGCATAACCCTAGTTAACCCCTTCAGTGAAAGCCGTAAAGAAAAACACAAAAAAGTAG
Source organism: Oophaga sylvatica (assembly GCA_033576555.1). NCBI lineage: Eukaryota > Metazoa > Chordata > Amphibia > Anura > Dendrobatidae > Oophaga > Oophaga sylvatica. The sequence continues at coordinate 67,318 of JARQOD010002432.1, forward strand.
TAAATTATACTTTTTCCAAGCGGTTTCATTATACCGCTTGGAAAAAGTGCAATAACACGCGATCAAAAAGTTAGATATAAATAATCATGGTACCGCTGAAAACGTCATCTTGTCCCGCAAAAAACAAGCCGCTATATAGCATCATCAGCGAAAAAATAAAAAAGTTATAGCTCGCGGAATAAACTGATGCAAAAATAATTATTTTTTCTATAAAATTCTTTATTGTGTAAAAAACACCAAAACATAAAAAAATATATAAATTAGGTATCGCTGTAATCGTAGTGACCCGAAGAATAAAGCTGCTTTATCAATTTTACCACACACGGAATGGGGGAAAAAAAATTAAAAAAAAAACAATTCCTGAATTGCTGGTTTTTGTTCATTCTGCTTCCACAAAAATCGGAATAGGAAGCGATCAAAAAACGTTATATGCCCGATATGGTACCAATAAATACGTCAGCTCGTCCCGCAAAAAATAAGCCCACAGATAACTCTGTCGGCCGAAATATGGAAAAATTATAGCTCTCAAAATACGGCGATGCAAAAATTCTTACAAAAAATTATTCCAAAAAAAAGCATCTTTTAGAGTGTGACAGAAGCTAAACATGAAAAAAGGGTGTAAATCTGGTATCGCTGTAATCGCACCGATCCGAGGAATAAAGTCGCCTAATCACTAATATCGCACGAGGAAAGGCGTAAAAAGAAAACCAATTCTTCACCTTTGGTAGATTTGTTCATTGTGCCTCCCAAAGATCGCAGTAAGGCGATCACAGTGGTTCCCCCCGCATATGGGGTATCAGCGTACTCAGGACAAAATGCACAATAGCTTTTGGGGTCCTATTTCTCCTGTTACCCTTATAAAAATAAAAATTTGGGGGCAAAAAAGGTCATTTTTGTGGAAAAAAATATGATTTTTTTTATTTTCACGGCTCTACGTTATAAACTTCTGTGAAGCCCTTGGGGGTTCAAAGTGCTGACCACACATCTAGATAAGTTCCTTGGGGGGTCTAGTTTGCAAAATGGGGTCATTTGTGGGGGATTTCTACTGTTTAGGCACATCAGGGGCTCTCCAAGCACGACATGACACCCGCAGACCATTCCATCAAAGTCTGCATTTAAAAACGGTGCTCCTTCCCTTCCGATCTCTGCCATGCGTCAAAATAGTGGTTCCCCCCCACATATGGGATATCAGCGTACTCAGGACAAATTGCACAATAGCTGTTGGGGTCCTATTTCTCCTGTTACCATTATAAAAATAAAAATTTGGGGCAAAAAGATTATTTTTGTGGAAAAAAATATGATTTTTTTATTTTCACGGCTCTACGTTATAAACTTCTGTGAAGCCCTTGGGGGTTCAAAGTGCTGACCACACATCTAGATAAGTTCCTTGGGGGGTCTAGTTTGCAAAATGGGGTCATTTGTGGGGGATTTCTACTGTTTAGGCACATCAGGGGCTATCCAAACGTGACATGACACCCACAGACCATTCCATCAAAGTCTGCATTTGAAAAAGGCGCTACTTCCTTTCGAGCTCTGCACGCGTCAAAATAGTGGTTCCCCCCACATATGGGATATCAGCGTACTCAGGACAAATTGCACAATAGCTTTTGGGGTCCTATTTCTCTCTGTTACCATTATAAAATAAAAATTTGGGGCAAAAATATTATTTTTGTGGAAAAAAATATGATTTTTTTATTTTCACGGCTCTACGTTATAAACTTCTGTGAAGCACTTGGGGGTTCAAACTGCTCACCACACATCTAGAAAAGTTCCTTGGGGGGTCTAGTTTCCAAAATGGAGTCACTTGTGGGGGGTTTCTACTGTTTAGGCACATCAGGGGCTATCCAAACGTGACATGACACCCACAGACCATTCCATCAAAGTCTGCATTTGAAAAAGGCGCTACTTCCCTTTCGAGCTCTGCCATGCGTCAAAATAGTGGTTTCCCCCACATATGGGGTATCAGCGTACTCAGGACAAATTGCACAATAACTTTTGGGGTCCTGTTACCCTTTGGAAAATAACAATTGGGGTGGAAAGATCATTTTTGTGGAAAAGATATGATTTTTTAATTTTACTGCTCTACGTTATAACCTTCTGTGAAGCCCTTGGGGTTCAAAGCTCTCACCACACATCTAGATAAGTTCCTTGGGGGGTCTAGTTTCCAAAATGGGGTCACTTGTGGGGGGTTTCCACTGCTTAGGCACACAGGGACTCTCCAAATACGACATGGCATCCAATCTCAATTCCAGCCAAAAAAGTCAAATGGCGCTGCTTCCCTTCCGAGCTCTGCCATGCGCCCAAATAGTGGTTTACCCCCACCTATGGGGTATCAGCGTACTCAGGACTAATTGCACAATAACATTTGGGGTCCTTTTATCCTTTGGAAAATAATAATTGGGATGAAAAGATCATTTTTGTGGAAAAAATATGATTTTTTAATTTTACGGCTCTACGTTATAACTTCTGTGAAGCCCTTGGGGGTTAAAAGCTCTCACAACACATTTAGATGAGTTCCTTGAGGGGTCCAGTTTCCAAAATGGGGTCACTTGTGGGGGGTTTCCACTGTTTAGGCACACAGGGACTCTCCAAATGCGACATGGCGTCCAATCTCAATTCCAGCCAAAAAAGTCAAATGGCGCTGCTTCCATTCCGAGCTCTGCCATGCGCCCAAATAGTGGTTTACCCCACACACATGGTATATCGGTGTACTCTGGAGAAATTGTACAACAAATATTGTGGTTCATTTTCTCCTGATACCCTTGACAAAATTTAAAAAATTGTGTCGAAAAAAAATTTTGGGAAAAAAAAGTTAAATGTTCATTTTTTCCTTCCACATTGCTTCAATTCTTGTGAAGTACCTAAAGGGTTAATAAACTTCTTGAATGTGGCTTTGAACACGTTGAGGGGTGCAGTTTTTAGAATGGTGTCACTTTTGGGTATTTTCTGTCATATTGACCCTCAAATTCACTTCAAATGTGAGGTGGTCCCTAAAAAAATGGTTTTGTAAATTTTGTTGGAAAAATGAGAAATTGCTGGTCAACTTTTAACACTTATAACTTCGTAACAAAAAAAATTTTGGTTCCAAAATTGTGCTGATGTAAAGTAGACATGTGGGAAATGTTATTTATTAACTAATTTTTGTGACATATCTCTCTGATTTAATGGCATAAAAATTAAAAGTTTGAAAATTGCAAAATTTTCAAAATTTTTGCCATATTTCCATTTTTTTCATAAAAAAACGCAATTTCTCATTTTTCCAACAAAATATTGAAGAAATTTTACCACTATCATGAAGTACAATATGTCACGAGAAAACAGTCTCAGGATCGCCAAGATCCGTAGAAGCGTTCCAGAGTTATAACCTCATAAAGAGACAGTGGTCAGAATTGTAAAAATTGGCCTGGTCTTTAACCTACAAAATGGCTTGGTCATTAAGGGGTTAAATTATATTAGAGCCCAAAAAAACTTTTTTCTGTTTTTTCTTGATTAGTTATTTTTTATTGAGTTTTATGTTACTTTCTTCATTTTGTCATTTTGTCATTTGTTTTTATATTTATTTGAATTTTTTAGTCGCATATTGGACAATATTTGACTTATTCTGCATGACATACTAATTGCATGGTTTGTTTATTTTATTTATCTATGTTCTCCAGTCTGAAGAAGGTCTAATGTTGACCGAAACGTTATGATATGTGTTGGAGTGTTCAACAATAAAATATATTTTTTTCTGCAAGTATATTTTTCTCTTGAGTGCCGGATTTTGTTCATACATATGATTTGGGGACTGTAATCCCACATCCGGGCACCACAATTTATTTAAGGAGTGACGTGCATATTATTACAATATTAATGCCATTGACACGGGCACCCTTTTACATAGTCCATTGTGAGACAGTGAAGGGGTGCGTACTGGACGGGGTGTATATCTCCCCAGGTTTCTTAGCTGGGGCACATAAAAGTAGGTTGTCAGTGCGGTGTTCACTCCATTCCCATCTGGGACAGGTTTGCAGTTCAGCCCAGAGTGAACACAGCTGCTTAATTAGACAGCCATAAGTACCTGCTTGGAAGTTCAGAGGAGGCTCTCTCTCTCAGTCTGGATCTGACTTCAGACGCCATTGGAGCCTCATGTGAGCTGCACGCCGGTAACTACTGAACATATGTGTTGTTTTGGGAACAGACTATTAGAGTCTGGACCCGGATAGAAAGGGAAATATAACTAAGTGTAATTAGTGGCTGGACAAGCCCAGGCTTTATGTTTATGATTTGGTTTTTATTTATGTTCTGTTTGCTGTGGACTTTAATAAAACTGGTTGCGGCCAGTTTTTAACAGAACCACTGTCTGTGAATGGTCTCTTTATGCCACTCCGTCTCCCCAAGACGGCGATCCCAGAGCTATATCCCCTGAAAAGCTTACAATTGGTGCTTGAATGCTGGGGCAGCACAGTGGCTGAAGACTTTGAAAAAAAAAAAAAAAAAGGTGTCTGCACCGCAAAACTGAACTTATTGTGGAAAAGACTGTGGAGTGTGTATGTCTTGGGTGAAGGCTGTTAACCAGCCCAGGAAGTCTGGCAGTATGGAGGAGCTCGTTAAGCACCTGGTCCAGAGCCAGCAAAGCATGCAGAGCATGCATCAGCAGCAGCAGGAGACCAACCGGTTATTTAATGGAGCAAGTTGCAGCAATACAAAAAACTTGCAGCACCTCGTCCCCGAGTGAGGACGCTGGGTCACCGGCATTATCCGCTGTAAAGAAGGTGGTAAAACAGACTCTGCAAAAGATGACACCTTATGACGATGTGGAGGCATATCTGGCTATATTTGAGAGATTGGCTGAGAAGGATAGTCTGCCACAGTCTGAATGGGCCATGGTGGTCGCGCCCTATCTGACTGGGGAACCCCAAAAAGCCTATTTTGACCTCAACGAGCAGGACAGCAAAGACTATAACAAGCTGAAAGCGGAGATTCTTGCCCGCCTGGGTGTGACGGCTGCAGTCCGTGCTAGGAGAGTACATAACTGGAAATACAGTCGAGACAAGCCTGCTCGCTCACAAATGTATGACTTGATTTCTTTAGTAAAGAAGTGGCTGGAACCTGATGTCAGCACCCTGCCCAAATGGTTGAAAAGGTAGTGCTGGACCGGTACATCTGGGCCCTTCCTCCTGAGGTACAGCTCTGGGTCGGACAGGGAGATCCCAAAGACGCCGATCAACTGGTCAGCTTGATTGAAAGGTACTTCGCCACCAAGGACTATCTACGTGACCAGCCGTCCGAACGATCATCAGTTCGAAGTACCCGGCCTCCGTTATATCCCGTAAGAGAGTTCCAGCTGTTGGGGTAAGGGGGGCTGCGGACCGACGGGTTCAGACCCGGGGTGACATGGGTGAGCGAAAGGGTGATACTTCCCTGGCAGGAGACCCCAGGCCTAGAAAGGTCTCCACGTCTGAACTCCCAGACCTGAGACAGTGTTGGAGATGCCGTGAACGGGGTCATATTTCAGCTAATTGTCCACTAGTCGGGGAACCTATGGACTGTGACGCTGGACAGACTCTCTCTTTCCTCGCGGAACCCGTGTGCGTGGCCACCCCAGTCGAGGAGACTGGCCCACAGCTGTCTCAGGTGGTTATAAATGGCTGCCCAGTACAGGCCCTCCTAGACTCAGGGAGTCGAGTGACTCTGGTACATGCCAGCATGGCTGATAGAGACTTCATTCCCGATAAACACCTGAGCGTGGTGTGCATACATGGAGACACCAAAGTCTACCCGGTAACTTCCGTGGACTTCGTCACCAAACTCGGGGAGATATCGTATGAAGTGGGGGTAGTGAAGAACCTGATGCATCCGCCATATTGGGTCGTGACTTTCCCCTGTTTTGGGGTCTCTGGGGGAAAAATGTTTCTGCTGGACAGTGTGATGAAGCTGCTACTGAGGGTGCGCAGTCCGAGGGGCGGAGCACAATGCTAGTGGGCCGGTAAACGTATGTGATGATAATGATAATGATGCGGATGCTGATAATGATAATGATGATGACCATGATATTGATGCTAATACTGATAAAAATGAATTTCCCTTACAGGTGATGTTGGGGGAGGGGGAGGATGTTTCTCTAGAACAGAATGTCCCTGACCTACCGGTGTCCCGTGGCAATTTTGGGAGTGAGCAATTGCAAGACCCCACTCTTAAACATGCCAGGGAGAATATAACTGTTCTGAATGAGATCCCACAAGAGCCCGGCTCTGATGAAAAATTTCCCCATTTTGCCATGAACAATGACCTGCTATACAGGGTCACTAAAGTAAAGGGAGAGGCTGTGAGTCAGCTCCTAGTACCTAAGCCATATAGAAGTATGGTGTTAGGTTTGTCCCATAACCACGTGCTGGGTGGGCACCTGGGGATGGACAAGACCCAGGAAAGAATCCTCCAGAGGTTTTACTGGCCCGGGGTTTATCAGATGTGGAGGATTATTTCAAAACCTGCCCACGTGTCAGATAAATGCTCCGGTATCTCACTTCCGCAGTCCATTAATCCCGCTGCCGGTTATAGAGATACCATTTGAAAGGGTAGCGATGGACTTGGTAGGTCCTATTGTAAAATCAGCCAGGGGGTACCAATACATACTAGTGGTACTTGATTATGCAACCCGGTACCCGAGGCTGTCCCTTTAAGAAATATGGCATCTAAAAATATTGCACGGGAACTCTTTCATATGTTTTCCAGGACAGGAATCCCTAAAGAGATCCTCACAGACCAAGGCACACCTTTTATGTCTAAGGTTATGAAGGACCTGTGTAAGTTGCTTAAAATCTCGCACCTTCGGACATCCGTGTATCACCCACAGACGGATGGGCTGGTTGAACGTTTTAACAAAACGTTGAAACATATGTTAAAGAAAGCAGTAGAGAAAGATGGGCAGGACTGGGACTACCTGTTACCCTACTTAATGTTTTTGGTCAGAGAGGTGCCCCAGGCCTTACGGGGTTTTCTCCCTTTGAGTTGGTATATGGTCGGCACCCGCGGGGCTTGCTAGACATAGCCAAGGAAGTATGGGAAACCGAGACAACTCCATATAAGAGTGTTATAGAGCATATTGCCCAGATGCAAGAGAGGATGGCTAAAGTTATGCCGTTGGTTAAGAATCATCTGCAGAGAGCCAAGAAGCTCAAAGCAGGGTATATAATCGGTCAGCAAAAATTAGGACTTTCAACCCGGGGATCGAGTCCTAATCCTAATTCCCACGGTGGAAAGTAAGTTTTTGGCCAAGTGGCATGGCCCATACGAGATAGTACAGAAAATGAGCGAGGTCACTTACAAAGTACACCAACCTGGGAGACGAAAGCCCTACCAGGTGTACCACGTCAATTTGATCAAGTCCTGGAGGGACAGAGAGTCATTGTTGGCCTCGGGTGAAGTAGAGAAAGGGTTGAAACCATCTCTACCTCCTGTGACCATTGGTGAGACATTGTCCGTGCACCAAAAAACAGGAAGTACGGGAGTTTCTGCAGAAAAATCAGCAGAGGTTTTCTGACTTGCCCGGCCGGACTTCTCTCGTAAAACACCATATCAAGACCGAGCCCGGTACTAAGGTCAAGATAAAACCGTACAGAATTCCCGAAGCCCGCAGAAAGATAGTCTCTACTGAAATCAAACGCATGCTAGACCTCGGGGTCATTGAGGAGGCCCAAAGCGAGTGGTGTAGCCCGATTGTCCTAATCCCAAAACCTAATGGAACCTGGAGGTTCTGTAATGATTTCAGAAAGTTGAACGAAGTGTCGAAATTTGACGCCTACCCGATACCACGGGTAGACGAGCTAATCGAGAGGTTAGGGGGTGCCCGTTATATTACAACCCTCGATCTGACAAAAGGGTACTGGCAGATACCCCTGTCTGAGGAAGCAAAAGAAAAAACGGCCTTTGCAACCCGGAAGGTTTGTTTCAGTATCTCGTGATGCCATTCGGGTTGCATGGGGCCCCAGCTACTTTTCAGAGGCTTATGGATCTGATCCTGCGCCCGCATCAAGCCTATGCGGCTGCCTACCTGGATGATGTGGTAATTTTCAGTTCCGATTGGGAGAGCCACCTCGCTAAGGTACAAGCCGTCTTAGACTCGATAGGCGGAGCTGGGCTGAACATAAAACCAGAGAAATGTGCCATTGGCCTAGAAGAAGCCAAGTACCTGGGCTATGTCATTGGCAGGGAGCTAATTAAGCCACAAATCGATAAGGTAGAGGCAATTCAGAATTGGCCTATACCCCTCACAAAACGACAGGTCAAAGCGTTTCTGGGCATCACTGGGTACTATCGCAGATTCGTACAAAATTATGCCTCCATTGCGGCCCCATTGACCGACCTGACAAAAGGTGGGAAGTCAAAAATGATAGATTGGAATCCAGAGGCAGAAAAAGCATTTCAGTCGTTGAAAAGGCTTTGTGTCAAAGACCAGTTCTGGTCACCCCTAATTTCAGGGAAGAGTTTCTGGTTCAAACTGATGCCTCTAATGTGGGGTTAGGAGCGGTGTTGTCGCAGGTCGTGAAGGGTGAAGAACACCCAGTAATGTATCTAAGTCGAAAAATGACACCGGCTGAACAAAATTATGCCATTGTGGAGCGAGAGTGTCTCGCAATCAAATGGGCGTTGGAATCACTGCGTTATTACCTCTTGGGTAGGAAATTTAAATTGCAGTCAGACCATGCTCCTCTGGCATGGATGAAGCAGAACAAGGAAAGGAATGCCAGGGTGACAAGGTGGTTCCTTTCGCTTCAGGAATTTAATTTCTCGGTCGAGCATAGACCTGGGAAGTTACAGGGTAATGCTGATGCCTTGTCCAGAGTTCACTGTCTCTTTGGAGTTGTTGACCAGCCCTCGGTCTGGAGAAGAGGGGGGGGATATGTGAGACAGTGAAGGGGTGCGTACTGGACGGGGTGTATATCTCCCCCAGGTTTCTTAGCTGGGGCGCATAAAAAGTAGGTTGTCAGTGCGGTGTTCACTCCATTCCCATCTGGGACAGGTTTGCAGTTCAGCCCAGAGTGAACACAGCTGCTTAATTAGACAGCCATAAGTACCTGCTTGGAAGTTCAGAGGAGGCTCTCTTTCTCAGTCTGGATCTGACTTCAGACGCCATTGGAGCCTCATGTGAGCTGCACGCCGGTAACTACTGAACATATGTGTTGCTGGAATGGGGTATTTCCCACTGCCCTGAGACCTCCCAGTCCAATTAAAGAAAAAAGGCCCCCCAAATCTCCCGTAACAAAACCCATACCCTCAGACAACTGAATTTTTCCCAAGATGTCCCAATGGGGTTTTGGGTATCTTTATATGAGATGGGATGATGTTGTCTTAAAAAGGGCCCGAAAAAAGGGGGGCAAGTGTGGTATGCCTCCCAAATGTACAAGCCAACCCTTCAAGATTTCACAATTGGATCCGATTATTGATTATTCTTTTCTTTGGGAGGGGCCCAAATTTGTGGACCTGGAAATATTTAGGGCCCAATTTAAATTTTCCAACGGAAGAATATTCGCTCACCTTAAATAGGAGTAAAATTGACTTTTTGGACTTGCTATATCGTTTCCCGAGTGCGGGGCCCACCTTTATTTTCGAAAGCCTCGTTACTAATTCCTTCTTGCATGTTTCTGGGCAACCCCAAAAGCACTATAAGGAACCCTTTGGGGCTTTCCTGGGGGCAAAGAGAATTTGCTCTGAGGATTCCCTTTTTTAAACCCAAACTCAATCCTAAAAAAAAAATTTAGGGGTAGAGGATTGGCCGGGGGTTTTATCCAGAAAAAGGGGAAAAAGAGCCAAAAATTTTTAGGGATCAGTTCAAAAAAAAATCAAAACCCGTAAAAGTCTAGGGGAAAAACAGGTAAGATTTATTACTAACTATAACGCGATGGGTTTTATCTTGAAAAATTGTAGAAAAAAAATTGGAAAATCTTTTTACGACCCCGGGGCTTAGTAAATGCTCCCTAAGGTCCCCCCCCTTTGTAGCTAAGAGATCCCAATTTAGGGGGTGTTATTTACAGTACTATGATTCAAAAAGGAAGGGGTAAAGGCAAAAAGTACACGAAAGATGTGGTTTCTATCCCTTGGGGTATAGAATCATAGAATCATAGAAGGTAGAGTTGGAAGGGCCCCCGGGCCCTTTTGGTCCAACCCCCCGCTCAAAACAGGTTTCAAATCATCCCAGAAAATGTTTCAGCTCTGTTGAAGACTTTCCCGAAGGGGAATCCCACCCCTTGTGGCAGCGTTCCCCTCATGATCACCCTAACTGTCAAAAAATTTTTTCTAATTTCTAATTGTGTCTCCCCCCATTCGTTTTTCCCATTGCTTCTGTTTTCCTTGTGCAAAAGAATAAAGTCCTTCTACAGTGACAGCCTTTAGTATTTGTAGACAGCTTTAAGTCTCCTCTCAGTCTTTTTTTTTTGCAAGCTAAACTTCCCAAAACCCGCAAACCCTTCCTATAGGACATGGGTTTTAGACCGGTCACCTTCTGGGGCTCTTCTTGAACTGCTCCGTTTTTGTGTTTTTTTAAAATGTGGTGCCCCAAAAAGGGGCACGATTCCAGTGGGTCTGAAAAAGGATAGAGGGCAATAATGACTCCGTGATCAGTGTATGCTTCTGTTGATAATCCAAAAAATTTCTTTTGCCTTTTTTTTCTGCTGC